>PVJH01015784.1:0-52399 GCA_004026705.1 Nesogale talazaci
AAAAAAAAAAAAAAACAGACCCTTGAATTTTGGGTGTTGCACAACCACGCAGTTGAGCCTGCCAGCCCGACTGTAGTGCCGGATGGAGCCCAGGCTCTAGGGCCAGAACTGTCTGTCTTGGGAAGAAAACAAGCCACTGACTTTCGCAAAGATCACATTCTCTCCCTCCCCCCCAGAAGCCTACATGATGGACACGTGGGCTTGAGGTGTACGCACTGCCCGTGGGACGTGCATAGAGCTCCCGTGACACCCCTCTCAAGGTGCTGATGGTGTCCATTCTTCAAGCTGTGAGGTTGAAACTACAGCGTGGCGTGCAATGAGGAGCTTTGGTGGCACCATGGTTAAAGGGCTGCTAACCAAAAGTCCAGCCGGAGGGGGGGTGTGGCAGTCTGCTTCTGTGGAGATTTCTAGTCGCAGCACCCTCCTCAGTCTAAATTTGCTGTAAGCCAGAATCCCTCTGCACCGAAGTGGTTAGAGTAGAAAGAACCCGGGGCTTGCAATGGGGAGACGCCTTTGTCCGTGGACTTCTCTTTGACACTTCATCACCAGCTCACTTTCCTCATCTGTAAGATGGTGTCAGCCTGAAGTCCTGCTGCCCTGAGGATCACTGCATGAAGCCACACACAGTGAGATCTAAAAGCCACTCCTGCGCATTCTAAACTGGCATAGGAACATGTCAATCCACTGGGGGGGAGGGGTGCGGGGGAGAGGGCATTCCAGAGCCAGTAGGGCGCTGGGGAACATGTGCAAAATGCTTCATCTGCCAACTCTCCATGTGAGATTCTCTGTCATCCCAAGTTGAACTCTCAAATTTGTGTGACTGATTTTCCTCATTGTCTGTGGATTTCCAATTAGTCTCGTGTCTAAGTCGAAGCAGCTGCCAGCTGATTTCCCTGGTTGGTTACCACATCAGGCCGAATGATTGGGTGCCATCAAGTCAGCCCTGGCTCGTAGTGACCCTCAGTACAGGGGAATAATGCACTGTCCAGCCCTGCACTGTCCTCGCAACTGCCCGTATCTTGGAGTCCATCTTAGCAGCCCGTGTGTCAACCTTATGGGGCTCTTTCTCCTCCGATCCTCGATCAAACATGATGTCCTTTCAACAGCACGTTCCAAAACCGTCTGATGAAGCCCTGCCTTCTAAGATGGAGGTGCCCACCCTCCTGGTCGTCAGGGTAGACTTCACATTCTCCATCAACATGATTCAGATGCCCCAGTGCTTCATTCTTCCGTATCCGTTGGCCAGCTCGTGCTCACATAGCAGGCTCTTGAAAAGAACATGGCTCGGGTCAGGCATGCCCCAGTCCGAAGATTCGTTGGCAGTGGGTTGGCCCAGTGGGCTGCCCTGTTTGGCACAGCAGCCTCCGTCGAGGTGGGCTCTGCATCCAAGTCAAATGGCACCCTGACAACTTCAGTATTGTCTCTGCTTCCCGTGACTCTGCTTAGTCCAGCTGTTCCCTCGGATTTAGGGATCCTTTCCAAATGCCTTTTTGATCATTGGATGCAAAACTGCAACTCGTGACGAGGCTCTCCTCACACGCTGTATGTCACTTGCCAGACCGTTGATCCTGAGGGGTTCACGGGGTGAATGCGGGAGGTGTGCGTCCACCCAGGTAAAAAGCCTGGGGATCTGCTTCCAGAAAATCAGCCACTGGAAACCCCGACTGAGCCCAGTTCCGCTCTGACGGACACGGGATCAGGATGTGATGGAGTTGACTCGGTGCCAATGAACCCAAGTCGGATACACTGCCATCAAGTCGATTCCTGCACCTCGGGACCTGATTGTAAGGTGTCTGAGACCGAAAATCCTGATGAGAGTGGATTGTCTCATCTTGCTCCCTCAGAGTTGCTAGGAGGTTAGAACCGCTGACCTTGCTGCTGTTAGCGGTCTAATGCTTATTCACATCACCACCGGGGCTCTTCCAGTGGCTTCAGTATAGTGTGGTAGCCTTTGCCAAGCCCTTTCCTGAACTGTGGCATGCTGCCTCTGCCCATTCTAGAAGCCGTGCTTGCAGGTAGAAAAGTGACTTTGCTTTTGCAGTCTCTGTGGTAGTTGTGGTTTTCCTGGGCTAATTGCCTTGAGTTGAATTCTAGGCTTTTTTTTTTTTTTTTTGTCGGTGTGAAGTTTCACAGAAACCAGTCCACCCCAGGGTGAAACGTCTGTGGCACTACAGATTCCAGTGTCCTAGCAACGTGCAGAGCACCGCAGGATGGTGGGAAATGAGGATGGGGACGCTCTTGGTCTGTCTCACGTTGGTCATGCCATCAACTAGCCAGTGAGGAGCTTGATTCAGCAGGGAGTCCCTGGGTGTGAGGGACTCCCGTAGTGAGATGGATGGACACCATAGCCACGGCAGCGGGCTCGACCAGGTCAAAGCGGAGGAAGAGGGTGTGGGACAGCTCCGCATTTGGAGCTGTTCCGCAGATGGTCACTGTGAGCGAGAGCTGGCTCCAGCAGCAAAGTGGTAGCAAAAGGGGAAACCTTACCATCTTTACCTTCACTGTGTTTCTTATTCTGTCAGAATTGACAGACTAAGTCTGCCTTGTTTAGGATTTGGAGTGTTTCGTCAGAATATAGTCAATTAAGAAAATCCCATCCATGCGGAGTCAGCCCTGTCCTCGTGCACTCTCCCAGAATTCTTCCTCTGTCGCCAGTCTCATTTGGCTCAGCAGTGTCCTTCCCTCTCTCCTTGCAGGGGGCCAAGATGGGTCGGCGTGCTCAAGCAGAGGCAGCTCAGACTGAGAACCAGCTCAGTGGCAAGAATCCCTCTTTGACCCTGACTGGAGAGGTGGGTGCTGCAGACACAGTGAAGGAATTGCTCTCGAAGCATCCGTACTTACTCATGAGCAAGAGTTCAGGATCCCACGTTTCTTTTTCTTTTTTCAGACCACTGCATTCGGGCGTAATCCCGAAGACATATCATTCAGTCATTCCGTCACTGATAGCCATGTTGTACAATCGCTGCCACAGTCGGTTTCAGAACACCTTCCCCTCGTATGCTTTGCTCTCAGCTCCCCTTGACTCCCACCCGATCCCCACCGCCACACGTCCCACCCCGGGAACCCTTATTCTAGTTACTATATAGACTTTCCCAACCTGAGTTTCATAGACCAAAAAACAGAAAAATACATACATCACATTCAAGAATGGTATCAAGGATAACAAAATGCAATAGATAAACCCCAATTAGAAAAAAAAAAGACAGAAATATGAAAAGGCAGATCAAGCTCAAAGTATCAAAAGAGATCAAATCCCAAGTTCTTAACCATTCAAGAGAGCTTTATCATTTTAATCTACCATAATCTTCTCCACGGTACTCTGTCTGGTACTCAGGTTATTCCCACCTCTCAATGGTGGTCAGAAGCTTATTCCAAGTGCAAATCCTACACATATGTTTTGGGCTTCCACTGTATCCATATAGCCTTCTGCAGACCAGAATTTCATAATTGAATCTCTGATCCCATTTCCTCCCTTGGATTTGGATTATACTATTTTCAATCCTTGGATCACAAATGGTGTACTGCTTCCATAGTGGGCTTAGTTGGCGTCTCACTTAAATGGCTACTTATTTGAAAATAACCCTTTAAGACCCCAGACACTATTCTGATAGCCAGGCACCACCCGATTTCTTTACCCCACTTTGCTTTTGCACCCCACATTTTTCACACCATCCCCATGTCCTATCTTGACTCAGGAATTCTCTCTTGGCATGTGTCTGATTAGCAGGACACGTTCGAGGCATGGATTGATGTTAAGATTGAGCTCCCCAGCTGGACATTTACTCTCAGTGGGGATCTGCATGTGTCTCAGTGCTCAGGCAGGAAGGAGGTGAACTGGTCTCATTTTTCTGGAAACTTCCTCATGGCCTGGATTTATGGGGACGTGTCCAGATTCTGTGTGGAGGATGGGTCATGCTGAAGAACAATAAATACATCCTGTGCCAGGGCACTGTTCTTCTTCTGTCCCTAGGAAGACGGCTGAACTGGGGCAGTTTGCAGGCCAAGCCTTGCGTTTGACCTTGTTGGAGGAGGAAGTAAGGCTGCCCTTCAGGAGTTAGCTGCAGGGCCATCTTTGCATCAGCTGTTCCCTCCCCTCTGCATCCACAGCGCCTGCTCTTGTTCGTGTGCCTTTGTGCTCGTTGCCTGCTCTTCTGTCTGTCCCTGCGTCGGCCTTTGTAGTTGGGGAGTCCACAGACAGTGGGAAACCCGACTGGTCCAGCTGGGATGAGACAGCAAAAGGGCCAGGAAGGTCAAAGATGTTGAAGGGCATTTGAACAAAATGGGTTAGCTGGAAGATCCAGGCATGCTGCTTTCCTTCCTGATCAGAGAGGTGGGGATTCCACATCTCCTTTGCTCAGCTCTTCACTCGGAGCTCGCTTGCGCTCTCTCTCTCTCTCTCTCTCTCTCTCTCTCTCTCTCTCTCTCTCTCTCTCCCTCTCCCTCTCCCTCTCCCTCTCCCTCTCTCTCTCTCCCTCTCCTTTTCTGACTTATTCTTGCGTTTGGGAATGGAGAATGAATTTCCTACGCTGGCAGAAGAGCTGGACCAGCACGAGTACCTGGCAGCCTATCTTTAACCTCAGACCCAACAGAGAACAGAGAATAGGATCGGACTGGGTCGCGGGAACTGGAGGACAGGTGCCCCCTGTCAAGGAGCCAATGGTTCCTTAGCTGAAGCCATCTGCTGCTGGTCACCCTGTGCGTGGGCCCTGTGGTACTACAACTTCAGGCCCCGTAAGATCCCCCAGCCGTAGGCAGTGTTACATGAAAGCAGCAGGTGCTTGCTTATGTTAGCGCCTAATGATAACGGCGAATACCCTGTATGGGCTACATTTGGCAGGACGGCTGTCACTTTGTGACTTGGGCCACAGGACTGCCCTTGTCGCCCCCATGACATTGTATTTTAGGTACGGTCGTGTGCCGCCTCTCATCCTGGGGGCAGTGCCCCTGCTTGTGCCAAGGCATCCCAGCCCCAGAGAGTCATGGCAGAGCTCAGGAATCTTGTTCTGCGAATAGGATGTGAAAGACGTAAGTGAACGTAGCAGATGCAACCGCTTCCTGTAGCTACACTCTTCTCTCAGGTCTCTGTGTACAAAGTGACTGCGCGGCCAGGCACGTAGAGGTGTAGGACATAAGAGAGGGTGCCCCCAAAATGGAAAAAAGCTCCACTTTTGCAGCATACATTTTCCCCGCGAAGGGAGCATCAAACAACTCACTCTGAGTTAGTGCACTCAGTGGCATCGCCTGGGGAGGTTCTCTCTGATCACAGTGAAATTTTTCATAAGAGCAGTTTTGCTCAAACCTCCTTTTTTTTTTTTTGTGGTGGTCAGTGTAAGAGAACAGTGTGGTGTCGGGGTTGGGGGGGGGGACTGTGAAATTTTGTTTCTCGCTGGGAAAAAATTGCTGCAGAAATGGTTGTGATGTTGAACACAGCTTATAAGGACGGCACTATGGGAAAAACCCAAGTGTATGCGTGGTTTTCTCACTTCAAAGAAGGCGAAATGTTGATTGATGACCAACCTTGTTCTGGTTGTCCGCCAACTTCTGGAACAGTCAAAAACGTCAACAAAATCTGTGCTCTTGTGCTGGAAGACTGGAAGGAAGGACCCTTGAGAAGGGCAGCTATCTGGACTGTCTTGAAGTTCGGGTCAGTGAATTTTAATGGAATATTTGATGTGTGATGACCTTCTCAGGGCTTGCCACCCTCCTCCTTTCTCCAGAGACGTTTACCTTTTCTCTCTCTCTCTTTTTTTTTTTTTTGTGGGCATCACTGCCTCTGGTGGTCGTGGGCACCACCCAGTGCCATTCCCGAGAGCCGCCGCTGGACTTGAACCACCAAGCCTGCAGGCTGCAGTTCCGCACCCAAGCACTTACGCCACCGGGGCTCAGCCCTTCTCTCTCTTTTTAAATTTAATCTAATTTAATTTATTTCCCCCCCACCCCCCTTTTTCTTTTTAAATTCTGGGCCTGCACCGTTTTCTCGGAGAACATGCTGATGGCCATTCCACTCCTCCTCCAGCTGGTTGCCTCAGAAAACAAAATGCCAGTTGGGATTCCAGGATTTCTCCTCTTCCTGGGCAAAGTGGGGATAGAAGCCCTGTGGGTAGCCTCCCACGAGACCAGATGCTCACTGCGCCGTGTGGGACTTTTTTGGGCCGTTTCTTTCTAAAATTAGATCCCAAGACTTGTGCGGGTGCCCATTGACATTCCGATTCAGGACGCATTACTTTCTGTACCTATTTTTGTCCCCTTGCCGACTACATTCTAGGAGGGAGTCATCCGAGAAGTGAATCCGCATACCAGAGGTACCCGAGGGTGGGGCAGGAATGAGCTCCTGGTGGGGCTGTTGGGAAGTGAGGGGCAGGGTGGGGGCCGGGAGCTCTGGGGAAGGAAGCAGAGAAGCACCTGCTTCCATGAGGGCTGGCGCTGGGGCACCCCTCACCACCGGATCTTGAGCCAGTCCCCCGATCCTTGTCACCTCCCTCTTCGTGTTCTGCAAGCTGGTCATGGCAATAGCACCAGGTTGGGGTGGGGCAACTGCATTTAAGAGCGCATTGATCGGGACTCCACGCCACAGCCATTCGATCAATGACAGGTATATGTGTCTGGGGACAGGCTTTACTGTCTTCATCAGAAGACAGCGGACTAAGGAAGTTAACATGCCAATGCTTCTCCTAAAATCGATTTTGGAATCTTATTTTTTTTGGGGGGGGGAGGGGCATCACTGTCCTCTGGTGGCCGTGGGAGCTACCCAGCGCTGCTCCTGAGAGCTGCCGCTGGATTTGAACCGCCAAGCCCCGCACTCAACCACTTATGCCACCAGGGCTCAGCCCCTATTTTGTAATCTTACATCTACCTGCCATGGCCTGCTGACCCAGGGAGGGGATGGGCTCTCCAGTGTCAGAAGGCACCCCTTTTATGCAGAGGGAGAGCCCAGGCCAGCTCTGCCACACAGGTGAGCCCCGAGACTCAGATGGATCCAGTTGTTAACCTTCTCTCATCTATAATTCAGTGATTCCAAGGCCTGATTCGCCGAGCGGCTAGTAAGTGAAACAGAGATAGGTAAATCCCTTGGTGATCCAATTCATTAATGCCCCCCCTCCCTCCCGGAGGGGGACCACCAGGTAGAGAGGCACAGGGCCTAGGGCTTGGTGCTCAGCGCAGCAAACTGGCATCCCTCACATCCCGTGGAAGGTCTGTCCCCTTGCTCACCCCTTCTTCCCTGCCCGACGTCTCAGATGGACCCAGCGAGGTGAGCTGCTGGCTCCCGCGGCCTCTGAGGGCTGCTTGCGAGTGGATTGGTTTTCAGATCACTCGTGTCCGTGAATGTGGCTGCAAGCAGCAGACACGACTGGTGCTTGAATCAAACACGCGGGTGTTGTCTCGTGCAGCAAGAAGTCCAGGGACGGGCAGAGCAGGGCAGGCCCAGTGTTGGAGGATGCCCTGCCCTGCATTGCCCTCACCCTCATTGCTTCTCACGGTTGTCGGAGTGCTGGCTGCCCCAGAGCAGTGGGCAGGGGGGCAGCATAGAAGAGTTCAAGAGTTCAAGTACCTCCACCGAATGTGCCTCTGTTGATGAGGGCACCACCAACAGCAGGCTCCTCGCTACATGTCCGTGATCAGAACCGGGTCTTAGAACCCCTCCACACCCCAAGATTCCAAGGAGTGGTAGACTTGGCCCTGTGCTGCCCCCATAAGGCCGCATGTCCCATGAAGGTAGAAGAGTGGCATGGGCCGGGGAAGTCAATTCTCCACTGACTCGCCAGAGGAACCAGAACAGAGTTGACACCAAGGTGTCTTTCTTAGGCTGAGGTACGAAAGGAAAGACATGTTTTCTACATCCACTTTCCTCTTTCATTTTCTAATCAGCGGTGGTGGAGCAGTGAGGGCTGTTAGGCTGCAGGAGACCCAGATAAGTCACCCAGATGAGTGGCTCCTCCTTAGCTGGCCTAGGGCTCTGCCCGGTGATGCCAGGCGCTCGGCCAACTAATGACGCTCCCCTCCCCCCACTGCCAACTTCGTCAGTCTGTGATAGGTTTCAAAGACCTCTACTCACTCACCCATTAACCAGGAGTTTTGCTGGTGCCGCCGACTGGGCTTGTGCTGTTGCTCAGAGGATTGCCCTGAAACTCCAGAGACTGCTCATCGAACTCCCAGCGCCGGGGCCTCCCACGGACAGCTCTCCAGACGTGCCCCTGAGCACGTGTCCGATGGCACCCTTTCTGAGCTGCCTGTCGCAAACTGGGCTGGGATCTACTAGAAGCAGTGTCCAGTTGGCGAGTCGGCTTGGCCATCTGATTCTTGAGGCCATTGCTGGAAGGTGACGTGTTGCATAGCTGAAGCGGGTCTTTGGCTGTGGGGGAGCAGCTCTGAGGTCTAACTGGATTTCTCCAGACGAACCTGCGGCTCCCCTCCGTTCCAGCTTGCCCAAGAAAAGGCAAAGCTCCATCACCCTGAGCATGAGGAAAGGCCTGTTGGGCACAACCTCTCCAGAGATGGCCTGGGGGATGAATATGCCTCATTTGGGCCTCCCCTGCTTTTTGTTTCTTTTTACAACTAGTCTTGAACGTTTTTAATTGCGAATGCGGCGAGGGTTTCCAGAGCCCGTCGTAATTTTACATTCAGCAACTCCTGCACGGTCTGGTGCAGCTCATGGCCTTCCTTGTCATATACCCTCCCTTGTTCCACCTGCTCCCTCTGCCGCCGGCTTCCATTCCACCCTTCGCCCCCCACCCCTCTGAACTCAGTGGGGTCAATGCCGCTCTTTGGACTTACGTGGTAGATTGTTGTCGTGAGTTCCGTGGCAAAGCCGAAGCGCCAGGGCCCTACCAGTCTCTCCGACCAATAAGTCTGGCCTGTTTGACGGTGGTGCATTTTGCTGTGTATTTTTCTCCCCCTCCATCCGGGATCTGTAGTGGTAGCCAGCTCCCGTGGACTTCTGCTGCACTGAGGATGTTCCTTTGACCCATTAGTCCTTTGGACTACTTGTTTCTAGGTGTCTTAATCCTCATCATTCTTCTTTCCTCTGGCTTGAAGGAAACCAAAAATTGCACCTCCCTAGCCTGCGTACTACCACTTAAGACCCTAGTCACTTCTCATCAAAGTAGGATGAAGAACACCGTCTTTGTGAACTTTTATGTCAGTTGACCTTGGGGTCTCTCAAGAGTGTGGTCCTGATTCTGTAGGCCCAGCAACTCGTTTCCGTAAGGCAGTGGTTCTCAGTCTTCTTAATGCCATGACTCTTTAAGGCAGAGTCTCATGTGGTGGTGACCCCCAACCACAAAATTACTTTTGTTGCGACTTCATAGCTGTCATTTTGCTACTGTGATGAATCGGGTGACCCCTGTGAAAGGGTCGTTCCACCCCAAAGGGGTCACGACCCACAGGTTGAGAACCGCTGCCTCAAGGTGTTCGATTATGTCTAAGGAGTTTTCATAACTTTGCTCCCGGTATACTCCAGCACATTCAAGAATATAGATGCTGCACAGTTACATGCACGTGCACAGATATCCCTTGTCAAGCCTGTGAATATTTGTGGGTGTATGTGCACTCTCCTCCCACCTACCCAGTGGGTGGGTCTATCTCAGGGTCTGCTCAAAGGTCCCCACTGTTGCAGAAGTATGTATAAACTGTGTCTGCCTCCGCCGCCTGTAACTTGCCAACCTGCCAGTGTCTTGCACTGCCTCCGTCATGTTGCGCCAACTTCCTCTTATTGATACCGCCTTCTCTTTTCCTCCTACTCCCGGGAGCCGTCAAAGCCTGTTTTGCAGAGAGAAAAAGGTACGAAAATCTTTTCCTGATGAAAACCATAACAAGAGTCTCATACAATTTGGGCCCTTTTGCACTGCACTAATTTCACTCCTCATCATGTCCTCCAGGTCTGTCCAGGTTGGGAGGGGCTTTCCTGTCCTGGACGATGGCATCCTTATCCTCTCACATGGTGTGTGTGCCAAAGTTTGTCTGCATATTCTTCCAGCGTTGGGTATGGAGGCGTGGCCATCGGTCCTTATGCTGCTGCGATTGGTGTGTGTGTATGAGAGGGTACCCCCAGACGGTTTTGTTTTGTTTTAATGTGAGGGGGGGTAGTGCATGTGGAGGGTATTCTGCAGATCAGACTGTTCATCAAGCTTTTTTTTTTAGAGGTTCTGGAAAGATTGCCTAATAGTGTGAGACAAAAAAGGCCAGACTATGGCAGACGGAGGACGGGTTTGGCCACCGCAACAATGCACCTGCTCATGCAGCCATTCTCAGTGAGCCAGCTTTTGGCAAAAAATAGCAGGACTCTTGTCCCACACATCTTACTCACTTGATCTAACTCTGTGTGACATCTTTTTGTTCCCACAAGTGAAGAGGGACATGAAAGGACAGTGTGGATGACCTGGAAGATGTGAAGAGAAAAAACAAGGGAGGGGCCGTCAGCCACCCAAACGGATGAGTTTGACAAACGTTCCCAAGAATGGAACCACAGACTTGACAACTTTATTAAGTGTAAAGGAGAGTACTTTGAAGGTGAAAAGGTTGTTTTAGAAAAAAAAATTAAATACATAGCTTTGGGGGGAAAATCAGTTGTTTTGGGGGGTACACCCTCAAATAGCCAAGTAAAGGGATTGCTGGGTCCAATGGCATTTTTCTTCCTAGTTTCTTTCTTTCCTTCCTTCTTTTCTTTCCTTCCCTTCCTCCCTCCCTCCTTCCCTCCCTCCCTCTCTTCCAGGCAGCACCACCCTCTTCCTACAGACGTTGCACTGTTTTCCAGCCCCACCAGCCATGCACAAAGCTTCTGGTCTTTCCACCCCTCTTCAACATGTGGTGGTGTCTCAGTGTTGTTCTGATCTGGCTCTCTCGGATGGTTGTTCCTTCACCTGTTCGTGGCTGCCTAAATGTCTTTGGTGTAGTGTTTCTTTTTGCCCTTTGTCCATTTTTAAAAGGATTATTTGTCTCGTTGTAGTGTGGGCATTTTCTGTACATTTTAGAGACGGCTCCTTCAATGGGCCATTGTCAAGAATTTCCCCCCAGTCCGTGAGCTTGCTCTTCACTCTCGGTGAAGTCTTTGAGCACCGTAAGTGTCTAATTTTCAGAAGCTCCCAGTCATCTTTGGGCCTTCTGTGGCTTGTTTTTCATTATGTGTGAGGATGTCTTTATGCCTCGTACCAGGGCCCCTCCATATGTCCCTACTGTTTCATTGACAATCTTTACCATCCTAGGTTTTACACTGAGGTTTTTGAACCACTTTGAGTTCATTTTGGTATAGGATGTGAGAGGTAGGCCCTGTTTTCATTCTTTCCCAAATGGATATCCAGTTCCGATAGGGCCGTTTGTTAAAGACAGTTTCTCTTCCCCCAGTGAATGTGTTTGAGCTCTTTGTCCAAACCAGCTGTCCAGAAGGCTGTGGATAATAGCGGATGGCCACTCTGTATTTGCAGGGTACCCCCCATGAATTAAGCCTCCAGTGAATCTCTTTGAACATAGATGAAGAATGCCTGTCTTAGGAGACAGCATTGTAAAGACAATTATGAAAGATGTAGCCAGATTAATACTTTTATCGTTAGATCTCCCTTTTGACTCACTGTAAAATTGTTTCTGTTTTTAATATTGTCTGCTTTCTTTTTGATTGAGATTTCTCTATATTATGCCTAGTCGTTGTCATTGGCTTTTTTGGTTTGTTTTCTTCCTGTTTGTGTTTCATGGAATTTTCTGTCTGTGTGATCCAGGATAGGGCTCTATGAAGACAGTTATGTGGATGGATAATTGCTTAGGGGCCTGACAGTGGAGGGCGGGGTGGGGGGTGGGATATAGAGAGCTAACAATGAGTGTGAGAAGAAAATGTTCTGAAATTGATTGCGGGGGTGACTGCACACCTCTCCTTAATGTGACTGAACAGTTAAGTTGTATGACATGTGAAGTATCTGCCAATGAAACTGTTCTAAAAGAATCAGATGGATTCTTTCAGATAGAATCAATAGGACAGAAGAATTGGACGGATTTACCTGGACGGATGTACCTCTGGGTTCTCCCTTCTGTTCCGCTGGCCTCGGCATCGAGCATTGCCCTGGGCCCAGGCTATTTTGACGAGGTGGCTGGGTAGTAGGTTTTGAGATACCGAAGTGAGAACCTGCTGCTTGGCGCCTCTTCTTTCGAGGCATTCCGCTTATCCGGGGCTAGACGACTTTTTACCTCAGCGTTTGTTTCACCAGTTGACGACATAATCATAGACGTTCTGGTTTATCTGTGATGACTGCCGTCTGTTAATTACTCCTCGTGCAAGTTCAGCTTCCCACCAGCTTTTGCAGTAGGGACTGCTGTTCCCTGGCTGTAGCACTGAGGACAGAGACCTTGGGAGATTGGACAGCCCGCCCAGAGCCGTTCAGCTGATCCCTGGTGCTAAGATGCTCCCCCCAGGTGCCTTCTGGACAGGAGCGAAGAGGCTTTGGGGTTGTCCCGTGGGAATTTTCTGGAGTGGAGATAAGTTCTCACTGGATCACCCTTGTTGGTCCAGTTGTCCGGGTGCAGTACATGAGTCACAGCTGTTCCCTTTCTCTGTCCCCCCACCCCCACCCCCCATCATCTCTGTTCCTGCAAGGAGGCCCCGCTGAAAGTTCGCCAACTTCTCCAGCTGGAATCTGAGAAATGCTGCTAGGCTCTCCTTCCCAAATTAGGTCAGTGTCCTCATCCCGGCAGCGTGTCCCTCCGCGGGGCTCCCTTGACTCTCCACATTACGTCGCTCGCCCTCTGCCCGTTCCCGGACTGCTCTGCCAGCTGGACAGTTATTTTCAGCCCAATCGGGTTATCTGCTGACCCTTTTTGGTGACATTTTTCTTCTTTCTCACAAAAATAGCGTTCCTGATTGGTTACATTTTTCAGCCTTTTTCGTAGTCCCCTCCTATTGGCGGGATTGAATTATGCCGCTGATAACGTTGCTGAGGAAGGATGCGGGGAATTTGATGGGGAACTGTTCACAAGGAATGTGTTTTCCACACTTCATATTTATGTCATGCGCTATATGTTTCAAGATGGAACTCTTCCCCGGGCCGGGCAGATGCACATTGCTGGCCCATCCCGGGGCCGGCCGGCCGCTGGGTGGCAGGGATTGCGGTTGCAGGCTCCAGCTTGCCTTTGGAATGGGGCATGTAGCGCTCCTCCCCTCCTGCTGGCTCTTCCAGGACATGTTTCCGACACCCTAGTCACCCGTTGGCCCAGGAGAGGTGCATCCTGGTTGCCTCCAAGTCCTGGGGTGAATGTTGGTCTTTAGGTTATGCGTGGGGCTACTACTTGCAAGATCAGTAGTTCGAGCCCACCAGCCCAGCTGAGGGAGAAAGATGAGGCTGTCTGTAAAGCTTTACAGCCTGAAAGGCCACAAGGTCACTTCTACGCTAGTCTGTATGGGTCATTATGAGTCAGAATTGACTCAGTGACAGTGAATTTTCACATTAGCTATTTCTGTTATCTATACAACTTGAGACATAGAATTATTTTGCTTTCATTGCCAGCCCCGGCAATTACCCGACAAGTTGCTTAACCACTCAGCCTGTTTTCTCATGGGTTCAGTGGAGCTGATGCCGCCTGTGCCACTGGGGCTTCAATGATGTAGGAGGATTGGAAGGCAGTGCATGGCACCTGTTGATCATTGCTGGTGTCATGATCAATAGAGTGTATCCATCAGCCGATCTGAAATACAGCTCTGTTGAAGACAAGGAGACATTCATGCTTCTAGAACCAATGAGATTCAACTAGCCCCGAAGGAAAGAGACATTTGGGTGAGGAGTCCTTTGGGTGGGATTCTTTCTGCCATGTGGGACTCATTTATTTGTTGTTTCTAGCCATATTTCTGCTTATTGACCAGATATTTGTCAAGAGTTTTCCCTCTTCTTCCCGAAGCTCAACACTGTGTGTAGCCTTTGATAGTCTTTCCAAAGTAGGAGCCGGAAGTGCTGCCCTGCACTATTTTGTCAGTCTGGGGGCTTCTGGGTCGAAAGGGAGAGCAGGGATGACCTTTGTTGGCTCCCACTAGTGTGGAGTAGGGCGTCACCTCCACCAGGAAGCTCACCCAGCTTGACAGAGCTTCTGCCCAGGCACTGTGCTTGGAGTTGGATATGCCGGTGGTGAAAGAGGCAATGCCCTTTGACCTCCAGATCCTCCATCTTTCAGACCCCTGCCGTGGTGGGAGTGAACACAGTCGGATACAGGGATAACCTATATCTCGAGCCCCTTTTTACTCGTAGGGATGTTTGGAAAGGTAGTTCAAGAAGAAATTAGGTTTCAGCCGAGACTCAAAGGAGGAGTAGAGGTTAGCCAAGGTGGGGGTGGGGAAGAACCTTCCAAGCAATTAGAGTGAGCATGTGCATGTGTCCTGGGGTGAGGGAGGAAGAGCATGGCATGGGGAGCACATGTTGTGCCAGGTTGGCCCTCAGTGCGAGTCACGGACCCGTATGTGGCCAGAATTTGTGACATGAAATAATTAGCAGTATTATGCTAGAGAGGCCGATGTTTGAGTATTTTCCTGACCTTGCCTTCACTGCTGCATCTTCAATGCAGCCTTAAACTCTTTGTGTTTGTGCTCACAGATCAAAGGGACTTCTGAGGGGTGCTCCAGCCTGCTATTGATAACTTGGAATGAAGTCTCCTGGTTCTGAGTTCATCCCTAATTTGTACTGTTCAGAATCCATCTACGTCCTACAGATTCTTAGCTTAGAGTCTAGATTGCCACAATGACCCCAGGAAAGAAATCCACCCCTTTAAAGCACTGCCTCCACCCCCCCCCCAAAAAAAGAGACCCCCCAAACACTGTCCATTGTAGAAGTTACATAGAATTAGCCCTCTGGTTTTCCAACATGTCTTGTTTTCACAAAAGCAGAGGCGAATTTGTCCAGATTCTACTCATCACAGGCATATGCCACATGCAAAGTGTAAGTGCATCCCTGCCTGTTTTCACTGCCCTGCTTCCAGCAAGGTGAGAATGCCCACTTAGACTCCTGTGATGCATTCGAAGAACACAAGTGTTGTAAGAGCCACAGGCCCTATGTATATACAGCCCTTTCGGAAGGACATGGCCGCTGCGGGGATCCTGGGGCTCCGTTGGACTCCTGTTCGGAGTAAGCAGATTGCTGGCTTGGCCTGAGAAATACTTGGGGGTCTGTGCAGAGTTTGCGTGATGACGTTTCTGTCGTAATGAGAATTGGCGCGGGTTTATCCATCAAACAGCCCTCTCAGAACAAAGACTTTTCCGAGTTCAGCTTTTTGTTCGGGGAGGGGTTGGGGGCGGAAATGGAGAAATGGTTGAAGCCACCGTCGTCTCACCCAAGATGCTGTCTCACCTGGGATGCTGAAGTCGCCTGTGTTCTCTGTAAGGCTGATGCCAATGTGCCCTGCTGGTTCCGCTTAAACATCACTTCTTCAACGAATAATGACAGTCACCGTGCTTCGCGTCTAAGTTTAGTCTCTTTAAAGTACTCCCTTCATATCTTGTAGCTTTGCTGTTGCCCAAATCATAGGTTCTAACGATCCACCGTGCTATCATGTAGCCCCTTCTCCTCCGCTAAATTGCATGCTGCATCCGTGTCCGCCCTGCGCCCCCAGCACCCGGCGCTTTGTAGGTGCTGCCAGTACTCATTAAACAATGAGGAATGGGGCCGGTTCGGAGTGGGATCCTGTTAGGTTGAGGCACCTGTGACTTGGGCGCCAGGGGCTGTCCAGGAGGGATGTGGGCCTGATGTGAGAGCCGGAGGTCAGGAGCGCTGAGGTGGCAGTCAGGGGGCCTCAAGGACCTGAGAGTGTATCTGGCAAGAAGAGAAGAGGACCGAGATCAGGTCCCCAGAAGCCCAGGCCCCTAGAAGAGGGGCCTAGGGAGGAGGGTGCAGGGGGCGAGAAGGAAGCCAGGCCTCGGTGGACAGTGCCTGTCAGAATCCAATCTGTGGCGGTGAGTCTGGACTTTGGCCTGGTGGTGTCCGGGACCTGAGACAGAAGGGTGAAGACAGAGCTGTCACCCCCAGGGTTTGAGGCCACCTGGAGGAAGGGACCAGGGAGGCCCGAGCTGGCTCCTTTGGACTCAGCCATAGCAGAGTCCTGACAGTGTCTGGGGAGCAATCAGAGAGCACCCAGTGTCCCACACACCTGGATGATCTGCTGGGGAGCGTCTCAGTGGACGTTCGTTGAAATAATGCAGTGACTGATGACGTACGGCGTGCACGCACACGCCATCACTCATGCCTGTGCCATCCAATCTCAGAGGCTTCTCAGTAGCCCCGTCTCGTTCCTTGCCTTGAGCCTGGCTGTTTTCTTTTCCTCCTCCCAGTTCTCTTCACAGACATCGTGCCCCCTTCTCTCTTCTGACTGGTTTTGGGGTGGTGAAGGGGTGCAGTGGCTTAGGACTCAGCCATTGGCCCAGAGGTTGGCAGTTAGAACTTCCTCTCCGCCGCTCTGTGGGTGAAGGACACGGCGAGCCACTTCACCCCAGGGACAGCTCCGGAGACCCTTGGGACAGCTCGTGGTGGTTAGGTGTCCTTGGGGTGGTCCCCCCTCGGCGATTCCGATTGGACGCACAGCACTGCCAACCCTGCCTGCTCCGGGTGTCTGTCATTGCCACAGAGCCACTCCATCTAGTCTAGCGTCTTCCCCGCTCTGCCGCCCTGCTCCTCGGCCTCTTCCAGGGACGAGTCTTCCCTCATGATGTCAGGTGAAGTCTCAGCCTTCTTCCTTCCAAGGAATATTCTGGCCGTCCTTCTTTCTGTTTTGTTTTTTTTGGGGGGGCATGGGGGCATCACTGCCCTCTGGTGGTGGGAGTAGGAGGTCCAGCCTTTGCTTCTGTGGAGCCGCTGCTGGAATTGAACCTCCATCCCAGTGGGCCTCAGTCCCATGCACAACCACTACCACCACAGGGGCTCAGTCCTGTCCTTCTTTCAAAGGTAGGCTGGTGTGCTCTCCTATCCAGCTGTGGTCATTTCGGCATTCTTCGCCAGCACCATAATTCAAATGTGTGTATTCATCCCCCATCTTCCGACTCGTAGCACCCCTGCCCTATCTATAAGGCTGCGGCCAGAAGTCGGAATGGATCCAACAGCACCGGTTCAGGCATGGCTGGTAAAAGTGCCAGGTCTTTTCAGAGAATGGTGAGCCAGTTTGAATATTATTTCTTTTATGCCATATAGGGAGTCCACAAAGATTTCCAAGTAGAGAATGCCAGTGACCTTGTTTTCCAGGAAGGTAAATCTGGCAGCTGCATGGAGGAGAGTCTGGAGCAGGGAGAGAGTGTCAGCAGGGAGACCAGCGGGAGGTGGTTGGTGGACTCCTGAGAGGGGGTGAGGCTGCAGCTCATGTTCCCTAGTTTCAGGTGCTCAGCCCACTTGCAGGTCTTGCTCTGCACATGCCACGTACACGCTTGTGCTCCTGGACCTGCACTGCTGCTTTAAATCAACTCAACCTTTACACTTCAATGCCTTCTTCTTAAAATGAGACTTTCCTGGTGAATTACAATTTGTGATAGCTACATTTTCTTCAAGTCAGATTTATCATTTTAATTTTTATAGTCATCTCTACAATTACCCTGTCTGATAACCAGATTATTCCTATCCTTCAATTATGGTAAGAGGGAAATCACCAGAGGCTTGGTCCATGTGTAGCTCCTGAAAATGTCTTCATTGTCATCCATAGCCTTCTGCAAACAAGAACGTCGCAATTTAAGCACCCTCATGAAGGAAACATGGCAAAGCGTGGTGAAGAAATGAGTGGTGCCCGGTGATCCCAAAGAATAGCACTGAGGTCCGACAGGCGTGTTTTCAAACAAGCAGCCATCTAAGTGTAGACGCCAACCAAGCCACCTAGAAGAGGTAGACCAGCCTCTTGTGATCCCAGGATTGTAATTGGTATAATCCAAATCCAAAGGAGGGAATGGGAACAGAGCTTAAGTTGGTGTGGCATGAAGGAGGTTGAGATTGGAGTCAGGGAAGCTACATCATTCTGCTGCCAACAGAAGACAGTGCTTCTTTGGTGCTATGCTGCCTGGTTGTGCGGTTTTTCCCAGCACCCATGGGCAGTGAGCCAGAAGGAAGTGGTTGGAAAAGGGAGGGGCAGGGACTGGATGGTTCAGACGTCCCAGGTGATCACGAGTTTGGAAAAGTAGCAAAGCCCCGCGTTGCCGGGGATGTGAGGTTTCACATTAGGGAGTTGTTCCTGGAAGTGAGGACTTTGCTTAGGTGGGACTTCTTGCAAAGAGGAAGCCAGGGGCCAAATTGATGATGGATGTTCTATCGGGTGGGAAAGGGAGGTGCAGCTGGATAGCGTGTGTTTCAAAAGAAGTGTTCAGGGCTGAGCCCCGGTGGCGCAGTGGTCGTGTGTGGGACTGCAGCCCAATGGACTGGCGGTTCAAATCCAGCAGCAGTTCTCCAGGAGCAAGGGTGGGCCTCCAACTCCCACCAGAGGGCAGTGCTGCCCCCCAAAAAGTGTCCCATGAGAGATAGGAAGAATAATGATTCACAGCAGGGACTCTCCCCCTTTTTCCCCTCCCCCCTTTCTTAATGAATCATTCTATTGGGGACTCACACACCTCCCCTCATGATCCATACACACATCAATTGTTGGCAGGCCTCATTTGCACACTTGTTGCCATCATCACTCTCAAAACATCCTCCCTCCACTTAGGCCCCCAGTTCCAGCTCCCCCTATTTCCCTTCCCCTCTTCCCCCCATGAACCTTTCATAATTTACAAACTGCTATTGCTTTTTCATATCGTACACTGTCCAATGTGTCCCTTCACTCATTTTCCTGTTGTCCATGCCCCAGAGAGGAGGTTATATGTAGATCCCTGAAATTGGTTCCCCTTTCTACTCCACCATCCCTCCACCCTCCCAGTATCACCACTCCCATCACTAGTCCTGAGGTAACATCTATCCTAAATTCCCCATGTTTCCGACTCCAGTGTGCATTCCCTCGTCTAGCTGGATCTGTCTGGTAGAATTGGGATCATGATAGGGGGTGGGAGGAAGTATTTGAGAACTAGAGGAAAGGTGCATATTTCATTGTTACTACACTGTGCTTTCACTGGCTCATCTCCTCCCTGCAACCACTCTCTAAGAGGATGTCGCTTCACCTATTGATGGACTTTGAGTCCCCAATCTGTACCCCCCCCCTATTTATAATGATATATCATTTTAGTTCTTTGATGCTTGACACCGAGGCTTTTGGACTTAAAAAAAAATACACTGGCTTTTTCTCTCATCTTGCTATTGAGGAGAACACGGGCAAAGTGGTTATTGCAGAGACAGATAGTGACTAACAGGGACATTCAGGTACGTTAGCTGTGGACACAGAGCTGGACCCACCTCAGCGTGGGGTCCAGAGACCTGACCTACGGCCACAGAGGTGCTTCTCCGTGGGATGCTGTGCTGATCCTGCGGTTGGAGAGGTTGGTAGCCCGCCACGTCAAGGGCAGAAGGTCTTCCCCGGCAGCCGCAAGCCAGGTAGCCAGGTTTATGGATGCAGGGACTGACTGTGCCTTTCTCGCCAGACCATTGTTACTTAGGCACAGTGGAGCAATTGACCTTCCACCTTTCTTGTTTGAGGCCCGAGAAAACAAGCGTGGCCTTGGACTAGAGCGAGCACACAGCACATGCTGGCCGGGGCCGTGAGGAAGTAAACCAAGCCTGCTTCCCATAAACGGAAGTTTTGCACTTCAGAAGACCGCGTTGTTCATCCTGGTTTGTGCCCTTTGTCACGTGGGGAGCTCTTACAGAGTTAGATTCTTAATTTTAAGTTTCTACATGTAAAAGTTGGGAACTCTATGCCGTCAACCACCCCACTCCCCAAGCACAAATTGTTTTTTGCTGTTTTTGAAATATTTATAGTCCATGAGATCCAGAAGTTTGGGAAGCACTGGTTTTAAGCTTTGCTCTTTTTAAAGATTGCCATGGCCCCTAGAATTGTGGCCAGGGCTGTGGTACAGTGTGTGCTGATCGGCCTGCCATGCCCTTCCCCTTTGCGTCACCCAGGCCCATCCTTGGGGTCCTCTCCCCCGAAGAACTGCAGCGTGGTGGCTGTGAACTTCTTGGGCCTGGCAGGCCTCCCTAGGTCTCACCAAGGATCCTGCCTGCCCCTGGTGGAGTGCTTCTTTCTCAGCACATTCACTTATTTCCCATCACCCACCTTGTGGAGGTTTGTCATCAGAGATGCGCTGGCTTTAAGCGTCAAGGTGGTAGCCTGCTCCTTCTCCTCTCCCTTTGCTCCAAGCTGGCTGGTCTCGCTTGTGCTTACACTGGGTCACCGGGAGATAGTGCGCACAGGGGTCGCTCCATGGAGGACGAGGCATTGCCACCCCAACCTCGTGCACAGTCCGGGCTCCATGCATGCTGGCCAGATTGTAACAGACTGAACAGAGTTGAGAGAATGACAGAAGTTGTTGAGTTTGCTTTATGATGAATGTTGACACTGGTGGCAGCTCGTTTGGGGGAATGTGATGTTCCTGGCGGGGCAGGCCCAAGAAGAGTAGGGAGTGATTGAGAATGGCCAAGAGGAAGGTAACTGAAAGTAAGAGACTGCCCGCCTTTTAAGAATGATTTTCAGGGCCGAGATGTCATCTCTCTTGGGATCTGTCTCTTCAAGAAGGTGCTGGCAGTCCTCCCTCTTGAGTCATTTAAAGTGGGCAGTTTGTAAACCTATGCTGAGCGGGGTTTTCTTGTAGGGGAGATGAAGCCACATTCGGGGATGAGAGACACCCCTAAAGTGGCTACTAGAGACAGTCTTCGCTGTCATCATTGTCCTTTCTTCCTGATGAGTGGCCAAGCTGTGGTTTTTTTCCTTCTAGATTCAGGCAACTTGAAAAAGACTGAAGTAGGCAAGAATCAGATCCTTGGAATGTGCAAATCAGCCCCAAATAAGGCTCTCCAATATTTATCAAAACTTCCCTTTGTTTGGACCATATGCTTGAGAGAGTCCTCCAAATCCACATTCTGCCACTATGATTACTTCATTAATTCCATAATGCTCACTCATTACTGCTTGTTAGACTCGCTCTTGCGTTCCACAGACCTCCAGGTGACTTCTTGAACTGGTCACTGTTCTAGGCCACCAAGCTAGAAAGTGACAACATTAGGATTTGACCCCAAAGCAATGCTTCCCTCCACCCTCCCTCCTCCTCTTAAGATAGTAGCGTTTCTCCTTTACTTCCCATTTGGCACACTCGCTTCTTCCCCACTCACTCATTCTGCACATCTGCTCCACAGTGGCATGAATACCAGGAGACATGCCGCAAAGACATAGCTACTTTACAAGTCCAAAGATTTATAGTTAATTCAGCTTAACGGTTTGGCACAGTGTTCAAACTGTTAGAGTCTATGTGTGGCATCACTTTTTAATCCTGAATTTGCCGTCATGCCTCCCCAGCTCCTTCATTCTAAGGCTTTACTCAAGAGGCGCCAAGAATAAGACCGAGGCACCTTCTTGCTCTCCTCTGAGGCTATGGAACATATTTATCACCAGTCGGTGACATGCCCAGAACACAGTGCAGGACACAGCATCCTCTCTCTTTGGCCTTCCCAGAGCTCATCTGTAATGTCAGACCAGATATCATTGCTCTTGGCCACTCTCTTTCAGCCCAGTCAGACTCTTTTTTGGTAGCTGCTCTGTCCTTCTAGCTGGTGTGAATCTAAGGTGGAAGAAGTCATGCATCATAGTTGAATCCTTGTTCTCCATTACTTACATAGAGTGTGGTCTCAGAGCACAGAATTGCAACATTATAGAACTGGAAGAAATCACTTCCACCATGGCAAAAATAAAGCCCAGGATCATGGAAGTCGAGTGGTGCTCATCAGGTAACAGGGTGCCTCGGGTTATTTCATCCGTGTTTTTTCTCTGTCTGAATCTCATGTTTACATGCACACACAGTTAAAATCCAGTTCACAGTCATGAAGAAGAAGAAGGAAGTTGCCTTTGACAGAGAAGCATATTTTCCCATCTCTTCCAGTCCTGGCAGGGATCTTAAGAGCCAGCGTCTAGTGTGTAGAGTTCCTTCTGGCCCTCAGGGCATTAGGAACTCCCAGCTGCTGTCTTTCTCCTCAGCACCCGTTTCTCACCGAGCACAGAATCCTCACAGGGCACCCTCCTCACCACACACACCCTTTCCCCTCTTTTGTTAGCTTACTGCTTCTAGTTTCCTTTCTTTTTAAACTCTTTGTTTCTGTTGAAAAGAATCACTGCAAAACAGTCAAATTCAACAATCTCTACATGTACAGCTCACTGACACTACATTTTCCATGGTATGCAATCACAAATTGTTTCTCCCTTAGCAGCTTCAACTCACTGACCCCTCAGCTCAGTAGCTAACCTTGTGAGTTGCTGTGATCAGTTTGATCCCGTGTAATTAGTTGTGTTATTCTGCGTTGACTAGAGAAATCCACAGACGGTCATATGTGTATAAGAAAGAGTTTTATGTCAAAGAGTAATTGTATGTTAAGAAAACAACCCAACTCAGTTCAGATCAAGTCCATAAAGTCCGAAATTAGCCCATAAGTCCAATACTAGTCCATTATTAAGCTCACACGGTCACATCCAATGGTACAGAACACAGGAAGATCACAGGCCGGTGGGTGCAAAGTCTTGTGGATCCAGTGGTGGTGGACATGCCTCCAGGGCTCGGCTCTGCTGCCACCAGTGTGGCTCCATGTGGCTTGTCAACAGGAAGGTGAAGCAGAGAGAGAGAGATGTGTCCTGCCTCCAGGGAGAAAGAGAGGAAGTTTTCAGAATCCTTATGAGAAGACTATGTTTTGAGAATTATGATGGCATCAAATATACAAATGTGCTTGACAAAATGGATGGATGTATGGATTGTCATAAGAGTTATACAAGCCCCCAATAAAATGATTTTAAAAAAAAATAAGACTTCGCCTGCAAGGAAGCATCATCAGGCGTGCCTTACTTGATAGGCTAGACTCCACCCCTTCACTCTACGTATCAAGTTGATGAGATTGTGTAACTTCCACAGACCACCCCTTGCCAACTTGACAGTTTTACACAACTCTTTAGCCATACATAATTTTAAAAGCAATAATAAAGTCATATTTGTGCCCTAGAGTATAAAACTAACATGCATACAACTCAAAACATACCAACATCACTTGAACATAATATTCTATGAGCGAAAAAAGTATTTTGTACTTAACAATTACAGTTATGTGAACACCTATACTATAATTCTATAGTCTTATTACCCAACCTATGAAAGTTTGTAAGCCAGCCACTTCATGCCCTTATTCTTTCCATTTTGACTATCCAGTTTCTTACCCATTAGGCTACCGGGGCTGACAGACTATCCAGTTTCTATACTGTACACTTATATCAACCCAGTGCTCTGAGAAGACAAGCATGCTCTTTGAAGAATCTTCATGCCAGTTGGAACCCTGTGAGTCTTCATTCATTAGCACAACCAAGTCAGAATAGGCCCTCCATAAAGTCAAGAGCAATATTCTATCAATTTATTGGTTCAGAAATCTTATCTTCATCTGGTAGGATTCCAGTCAACTTAATGTGGATGCCCCACATGACCTCACCAAGGTACTCATTGACTGCCTTGCCTTTTGATCATGGGCCTTGTCACAAATTCTTGACAAGCCAGTGCACTCTAATCATCTAGTCCCTGTGAACCGTGTCCATGGGTTTGTCAGTGACCAACCTATCTCTGTTGCTTACTTTTCCCACTTACACACAATAAGTGGATCTAGTTAGTCACCTAGCAAGCATTTCAGACTTCCTTTAATATACAGTCCTAAAGAGAGTTTCTTCATGGCTCCAGTGTTTTCCAGTGTCAGGCAGAAACCAGTAATTCAAAAATCCAAAAAAGACAATGGGTTCCATTTTTCTTCTTCAATCTGTCAAGAGCCCCATAGGCAAGTCTCTTCAAGTTTGAATGTCCTGATCACTCAAGACATTGGGTGGGGCTTACCTTTTCAGAGATTTCCTACAGGTATAACCTACACCCATTTAAAGATCCAATTTAATGTCTTAAGGCAGTAGGATTACAAACTCTTACTTCCCAATAAGCATTTCTATTACATGTTATATCAATAACATTGCATAGAAAAAAATCAGTATAAACCTAGTATAACCAGATACTAAACACATTCTTAAAAGTAAAATTCAATCTTATCCTATCTAACCTATCCCATTCATATGCAATATGGTCTTAGGCCTCTGGCTATATCAAGCCAGGGCATGGCATTTTAACCATCTGCCAATCATTTTGACTAAGTAGCATGGTCTCAGTGGAAAAGCTCAAGGGGCTATTTTGCCTTCTGAGCTCAAAATTTGCATTTATCACATTCTTTTTTGCTGTTTCAAACAGGAGTAAAAGACAGCTGCTAGGAATAAGAACTTTAACTTCTCATGATCTTTCCAGAAAACAATCAAGTAAACAGTGTGGCCCTATCTGACCTCTACCTTGCCAAAGAAAAACGACCACAAGGCAGAGGTCAGATAAGCATCCACTCTCCATGATTTGTTTCTCTAGTACCCCACTCCTGGTACCATAATGTGTTAGTCTAGGTTGACTAGAGAAATAAATACAGAGACATGCATGTGTATAAGAAAGTGCCGGGCTGAGCCCTGGTGGCGTAAATGTTTGAGTGCGGAACTGCAGCCCGTGGACTTGGTGGTTCAAATCCAGCAGCGGCTCTCAGGAGCGGCACTGGGTAGTGCCCACAACCACCAGAGGCAGCGATGCCCACACACACACACACACACACACACACACACACACACACACAAAGTGCCTTCTATCAATGAGTAATTATATCTTAAGAAAACATCTCAGCCCAGTCCAGATTAAGTCCCTAAGTCCAATACTAGTCCATAAACCACTCTTCAGACTCACACAGTCACATCCAGTGATGCCGATTGCAGGACGATCACAGGCTCGGGCGTGCAATGTCTTGTGGGTCCCAGTGGCGGTGGACACACCTCCAGGGCTCTGGCTGCCACCAGTGTGGCTCTGCGTGGCTGGTCAACAGGAAGGTGAAGCAGAGAGAGATGTGTCCTGCCTCCAGAGAGAAAGAGAAGTTTCTAGATTCCTCGTGAGAAGGCTACACCTACAAGGAAGCCTCATCAGACTGTGTCCTGCTTGACAGGCTGTACTCTACCCCTTCACCCTATCAAGTTGACGTAAGCTTACGTAATTCACCACAAGGGTTCCCAGGTGGTGGTGTGAGAAAGGCATTGGACTGCTCACCACAGGATCAGCAGTTCAAACCCACCAGCCGCTGGGTGGGTGAAAGACAAGGCTGGCCCTCTGTCTTGGATCGACAGTCTAAGAAACTGAACAGAGAGTTGCTTTGAGTTGAAATCAACTTGCTGACAGTGGATTTGATTTTTGTTTGGGTTTAGACCAGCAGTTCTCAACCTGTGGGCCGTGACCTCTTTGGGGGTGGGACAACCCTTTTCCAGGGGTTGCCCGATTCATAGCAGTAGCAAAATGACAGGAAGTATGAATGAATGAAACCAAGATTATGATTTGGGGGGGGGGGGTGTCACCACCATATGAATTGAATTAAAAGGTTGCAGTATTTGGAAGGCTGAGAACAACTGGTTCAGATAGTTTGTTGAAAGATCACAAAACGGGCTGAGCCCCAGTGGCATAGTGGTTGTGCTCAGGACTGCGGCCCACTGGGATGGAGGTTCAATTCCGGCTCCACAGAAGCAAAGGTTGGGCCTCCTACTCCCACCACCAGAGGGCAGTGATGCCCAAAAAACAAAACAAAAAAATCACAAAATGCCAGGCTTCTTTACTATGTGAGCTAAATGATTTGGTTTAAAGAAGAGGTAAGGGAGTATGTTTTATGTAAGTTTTAAAGATGATCTGAGGGCAATAGTTTTAGGGATTCACCTAGCTTCCCTAACCCTAGACATTCTGACTTTAATGAGAATTTGAAGTTCTCCTCAGCTTCCCCGCCTTCGAATCAGGACTCCCCTACAGAATCCTTGATCAAAATGTCCAGTGGCAATTGGGCATCATCTAGTTCTGAGTTCATGGCAAATGCGGGAGTCTTTGGGGAGGCGTTAGCCTTGCACCCCATCGCTCTCCTCTCCTCCTCCTCTTTTTCTCCTCCTCTTTCTCCTCTTCCTGACTCTCCTCCTCTTCCTGACTCTCCTCCTCTTCCTGACGACTCTCCTCCTCTTCTTTCGCCTGTGAGTTCTTAAGACCCCAGGTCCTGCACAACAAGCTAGGACGTAGAGCGGAAACACTAAGCATGACATTGGGCCTGTTACCTGGCGTGTCCCACAGCCAGGACCTGGAGCTTCCTCAAGGAGCCACGTCCCCCGCGCGAGGGTGCTCGCACTGAAGCAGCTCTTTTTCCCCATCATTGTTGTGACTGTACCTGACACCCTGCATTTGCCAATTCAGCGCCGACAGGTGCCCAACTTATTGATGTCCATTATATTAGTGAGCTATGCATGCTCCATTAATCAGAGCAAAATCTCCATCTCTATAAACAAAGTTGTTATCTAACTTTTTGTAACGCCCAGAGAAGTAGAAGGAATAGTGCAATGAGCAATAATGTGAACCGCCTCGATTCTGCTGCTAACATTTGTGCGGTTTGCCTAAGTGATCGCTAATAAAACATTTAAAAATACGTAAGTATGTTATATCCATTTATATTGCTGAAGTATTTCAAAGCAAATTGCAGGTATTTGGTCACTCAAATACTGTAGCATATACCTAAAAGATAAAGGCCGTTTCTTTGAAAATCACAATTTCACACCTAACAAAACGAATAATAACATCCTAATATCATTTCGTATCCATGTTCAATCTCTTCATTTATCTCCAAAATACCTTTTGTCGGGGGGCGGGGGGGCATCACTGCCCTCTGGTGGGAGTTGGAGGCCCAGCCTTGCTCCTGGAGAGCTGCTGCTGGATTTGAACCTCCAAGCCAGTGAGCTGCTGTCCCGCGCACAACCAGTACGCCACCGGGGCTCAGCCCCAAAATACCTTTCATGGCTATGTTTTTCCATCAAAGGGTCCAGTCAAGACCACGGCCACGCAACTATTTTTCCTCTCTTAAGTCTGGATTTAGGGAACCCTCTCCTGCCTTTCTCCCTTGCTGCTTCTTCATGTCACTGACTTTTGTTAAGAGAGGAAGCTTTATCGAGTGCCCTACCTTCAGGGACGGTGTGAATATTTCTTCCTTTAATTGGAACTCACTGCCCTTGAGCTGATTCCAACTCACAGCGAACCCTACAGGACAGGGTGGAACGGAGACTGTGACTCTTTACGGGAGGTGAAAGGCTCACCTTTGTCCCTAGAAGCTGCAGGTGGTTTGGAACTGCTGATCTTGTGGTTAGCAGCCCCAGCGCATAACCAACGACACCAGGGGGACCCTCTGTCTGTCTTCCAAGCAGCTTTTAATTTATCCCTGTCGATGGGGAACCCTGTCAGAGACTTGATTCAGGTGGAATGTATCAGCGGGAATATTTCCTGGTGGGTGGTACCGTGTGCTCCCTGTGGGAGCCCCCCACCTTCCACTGGGCGTGCAGCTCAGCCTGACCACGGGAGGAGGGTGATGAAGGGCAGCTCAGTTGTGAAGCCGCGTTTTCCTCCTTGTAACTGGAGGGTGATTCTTTGATACTATGGGAATCTCCAGTCTTGCCTCTCCTGACTTTAGCACCCTGATTCAGATTTTCCCCCGCTGTCCTTAAAAATCATAGCCACCTGGCCCTCTAGCCATTTTCACCCAGAAGCTCTAGAGCGACTCCATTCTCAGACTCAGTGCAGAGGCAGTCCTCTGGCCAGCGAGTGGCCGAGATGGAGCTCTTGTGAGCAGAGGGCCGGGCAGCTCTCTCCTCCACCTGCTGGGACCCTCTTTCGGATGGCCCGCCAGACAGTGGGAGCTTGTTGCCCCAAGAAGTTGAGGGGGGGTCATGTGAGGCTTGCCCCGTCTGTGCCCACCCTCCTGGGAGGGTCTGCCTTGGGGCTGATTTTTTGAAACCAGGTGCAGTTGGGATGTGGGGCTCTCTGGGGTGGAGCCAGGGGTTGGCCCCTGGTGAGTAGCCTGTGGGGCTTCTCCGTGACCCGGGTGGCGTGCGAGCGACATTTCTCCACTGGAAAGGCTCCTTTTTTGGCACTGCTGCCTCTTTTCTGTTTTGGCATCTGAAGCATCTAGGGGAACCATATAAAGATCAGAATCGCGTCAGGCCCTCAAGACTCCCTCGGACACGGTCATTCCAGGCCCTTGAATCCTGGCCCATTCGGATGAGACCATATAAAGAGGCCGGCCCCTGAATTTCCCGCCCTCTGCCTCTCGCCACAGGCTCCTTTTAGTCGAAGGCTGGTATTTCAGGATTGCCACCACCGGTCACATGTGCCTCCAACCCCTTACTCCCAGTCGTCCCTGCCCCTTGCTTATTTTTGGAGAGCACATTCCTGCCTCTCTCTGGGAGCTATGCAGGGTCCTGCCCCCTCTGTCCACGGGGCGGTCCCCCAGCAGGCTGAGCTCATTTCTCACACTCGGCAACAGGACCGCGGCCTTTGGGAGGGAGCCAGAAGGATGCTCATCTGTCCTGCGTGGCTGCGCACATTTTAAGACTCCTTTAAAAAAAAATGACAAACCCTGGGCAATATTACCTGGCAAGGAGTCTGCCAAAATTGACCATGTTTTTTTCCCAGCCGGTGACTCGGGGCTCTGTCTCTGAATTTCGGAAGTAGAGTAATCTGAAGAAGACCCAGCACCGCTGACTTCTCCGGCCAGGCCTTCTCCGCCCCTCTGCCTTTTGCAGTCTCTTGGGCTCAAATCTCTCTCACCCCGGGTCTTTCTAGGTCTGGCTGGTCTTTTCCTATGTGCTCAGGTTGGGAGCGTCTTCCCAAGTGATCCATCAAAGGGTATTCTGGGACTAACCTGAGCTTCATGAAGAAGACTGCTGTGACATCTAAGTCTGCCGAAAGAGTCAGTTTCTAGTTTCAAGGATGGAGCAAGAGTAAATGCCATTTTTTTCTTTTTTTTAAAAATGAGTAGACTATTATACAGAGGCTTGAAGAAAATCAAAAAGTTAAACGTCAATGTTTCTTGTTCTGCCCAGACCTGCTGGGTAAGCATGGGAAGGGTGTGCATGAGGAAGGAAGGATCTTGAGCTGAAGGCTTACAGTGTCTTACCACTCCAGACTGGGATGGGGCACTAACTGCCTAGCTGGGGAGGACATTTGGGTCCCAGCAGGTCCCCCAGCATGGGACCTGGCCCCCTCGGGGAAGGTTCTGGCAGCTGGTCCTAAAAGAAGCCACAGCAGGGTCTGGCCAGCTGTGTGTCTTGTTTCAGATGGCCCAGCGGGGAGTGCTCTTTAGGGCTCTTTAGGAAAGAGGCCGACGAGGTGCCCTCATCGCTCTCAGAAAGGGTACCCTGGCATTCAAGGGCCAGGCTGTCTGTGTAAAAGGTGCCTCCCGGACCTTTTCAATTCTATTGCTGTGAGCCGGTTGCCAGATTATATTTCAGACAGTCCACTTGCACCAAGGTACCAGCTGCTGCATGACGATCCTGCTACATGCAGCGCCTGCCTGGGGAGTATAGATGCTAGGAGCCCCAGACCCTGCAAGATTCCCTCACGGGTTCCCTATGAATATGTATTCCATTATCATTCATCCCAGACAGTGGCATCTGACCTCCTGACCCCCTTGGTCTGGTCACTTCCCGAAGGCTGCTTTCCCCCTTTCATCACTGCTCAGTTTCTCATTGGGGCAAGCCACAAACCTCCCCAGCCGGCCTTCTTCCTCAGCACCTCCCACATCTTAACCTTTTGGTTACCAATCGTAAGCTTGGCCTTACTGATGGCCCAGCAGACAGTGTCCCAGGCAAAGGCACCAAGGTGACCAGAAGACTGCCAATTCAGTGGAATTACTCCCCACTCACGGGAATTCCTCTCCAGCTTTCCTTTTGACCTCTGCATGCAGCCTCTTCCTGGAATGACTTTCAACACCTCCCTGATGCCTGATGAAGGCTCCTACCTTAGGGTGGCTCCTGAATTTCAGACGGAGACTGATGTCCAGTCATCTGATATCATCCAGGCCCAGCATCCCTTGAGTCCCCGCTTCTCAGCCTCATTGAACAGGGGTAACATCAGAAGACAGGCATGGCATCTTCTTCTCCATCACTCACCCAGGACTCCCCACGTGGACAGCCAGGCCGAGTTCTTGATAATAGGAGCATCCAGGCAGGATATTTGTGTGTGGCTGTGAGAGTGTAGGAGGTGGTGCTTACCAATCATGGTCTTCTCCTTGGTTGCAGAGGACCAGCTAGTGAATGTCAGGGTCCCAGTCAGTGATAGGCCTCTCCTCTTTGCCCAAACTCTGCCTGACCCTCCCTGCTGAGCTTGCTACCATTCCTGATGGGGAGAAAGGAGGACTTCTAGACCAACTGACTCTTTTGCTCTGAGGATTCCCTTATAAACTTCCTCTCCCAGGAATCTCAGGGTCTGAGGGACATGTAAAATAGCTTACACACAACACCTGACGCCCCGGAAGTAATGAATTGTTTGTTTCTACAATACTAAGTTGATTCTGGAAGTCTTCAGCTATTAGTCAGGGTGGTGGAGCAGACAGCTTGAATTTTTTTCCTTTTAGTCATTTTATTGGGGGCTTGAACATCGCTTTTCACAATACATAGTTACATAGACTGTGCCAAGCATCTTCACATGCCTGCTGCCATTATCATTCTCCAACAGTCTGCTTTTCCACTCAGGCCCTTGATAACAGCTTCTCATCCTTTCCCTTCCCTCTTTGTTCCCCCCTCCCCCCAATCGTCATTATTTTATTAATTATTATTGTTCTGCCATATCTTACACTGTCTGACATTTCCCCTCGCCCACTCCTCCGATGTCTGTCCTCCAGATAGGAGGTTATTTGTAGATCCTTGTAGTTGCCTCCCTCTCTCTACCCACCTTCTTTCCACCCATCCAGTAGCTCCACTCTCACCACTGACCCTGGGTTCCCTGTGTTTTAGAACTGGTTATTATAGGGGAATGACTCTTTCATAAAGACCGTTTTGTTCCGAAGCGGTGGTTGGAATTGAGAGGCTGGACCAATGTTGTAATGGGGAGAAAACAGAACTTCTGGGCACCAGGATGATCACTCAAGCCCCCACTCACCAGCCAGAGCCGCCCGGGGTTTGTGACGAAAGAAGATAAAGCCAATCGTTTTTTTTTATAAAATCTTAGGGAACTGTAGTTGCCACGTGTCTACAAATAAGACGCCCTGGTGGTGCAGTGGTTAAGTGCTTACCTGCGCACCTAAAGGATTGCAGTTTGAACCCACCCCTCCACGGGAGAAAGAGCGTTCTCTGGGTTGGAAATGACTTGGTGGCAATCGGTTTGTGTCCACTGTGAGTGACATTGACAGCTCAGGCCAGTCTCAGAGGCGGCTCTGTCTCCACGTGGCTGTATGTCGTACACGGATGACCCTTCCAAGGGAGCCTATGGCGGGTGCGGTGAACGCGCTCTGCTCTCCCTTGCTTTCGTAACTCTTCATCTTTGTACATTTTCATGAGACTGGCTTCCCTCGTCTTCTTGGAAACGTTCTACTCGGCTCTTTGACATTGTCCTTCCTTCCAGTTACTTTTGGCTACTCCTGTGATCAGCAGAAAGCTTCAGAGTCTCTTCTGACACCCTGGTTCATCACTTCTCTCCCTCCCGTCTTTTTCACCACCATTTGCTTTCTTTGTGAGGGATATTTCTGATGCCCTTCCTCAGTTCCATCAGGTTTTCGGTCATTAGTGGTCAATGCCTCGATTCTATTCTTGCAGTGTCCTCCAAATTCAGGTGGGATGTAATTCAAGGTTGAATTTTGGCTCTCAAGGACTTGTTTTAATTTTCTTCAGCTTCAACCTGACCTTAACAGATGAGCCACTGATGGCCTGTTCCACAGTCTGCCCCCGGACTCGGGATAGCTGGTGGCATTGAGCTGCTCAAGCACTGTTCACACAGATATGTGATTTTCGTGTGATTTTTGTGTATTCCATCTAGAGAAGTCCATGTGTACAGGTTGTATTGTTGGAAAAGGGTATTTGCTACCCACAAGACATTGTTTTGGCAGAATTCGATCATGGGATCTCCACCTTCATTCCAATCACGAAGGCCATATATTTTTTTAGTTCCTTCCTCTTTGTTTCCAACTTCTGCATTCCATTCTCCAAAAATGACCCTTGTGTCTTGATTGCATGTTTGATCAGTTGGCATCTGAAGACGTTGGCAGAATCCCTGTAGACATTGGTGGAAACCACCACCCTCGTGCTGTGGTGACTGGTGGGTTGCTGTGATGCTGGAAGCAACGTCACTGGTATTTCAAATGCCTGCCGCTTCACCCAAAGTGAACAAACGCCTAGTTTTTTTGTTTGTCTGCTTTTGTTGTATGAGAAACAAAATCTGACCTGTGTAGATTCCTGTCCATTTTTAAATGGCACCTGCAACGACAAATAAGCAGGAAACGTTGCATAGTCAAAGAAAACCAAGAAACACTGTACGGCCAAACACAACACAGCTCCCAGTGTGTGACTTCCAGCGCCGCGCTTTATCCCAGATGACTGGAACCTTAAGTAAAGACATACGAGTCGTTTAATATTACCCAACCAGGAAGATGGGTGCAGGCCCACTCGGTTGAAAGTACCCACTGACATCGGATGAGCATGCCTTACGGGGACCCATAGGGTTCAGTTCACTTTCCAATGTTTAATACTTTCAACCTCTCCAACAGAAAGCAGGCCAGTGCTTTACTCAAGAGAAGAGCCCGAAGGGTGTGAGGAGATGAGTGACTCCTTCGTCTATCTGTCTAATACTTTCTGAGTGCCTAGAAAGAAAGAGCTTTTGCCCATCTTGCTTGTCCTTCATCTGCTGCCTTCCTCCTTCTACAAGGTTTTTGCTTTCTATTTACACACAACTCAGACCCCGTCGTAGCTTTGAGCCACTGGGAATCCACCAGGCTCTGAGGGCGCCAGTGCTCTGTGCTATCTGAACAACTTAGCCTCTGGGCCTCAACTGCAGGTTCCTGGGACAGAGGGTCTGTTTGGTTTCGATGGGATCATACTGGTAAACCCACTTCAATCAGCTGTGGCTTAGGAAAGAACTGCCGTGGGAGAGAAGGGCTCCCCTGTTTGGCTCAGGGACAAGCGTGTGTGGAGGGTGTGTGGACTCTGAAGCAGTGAGTGATTGTACTTGCTGATTAACTGTGGCTGTTTGTTCTGTAGTGTCTGAATTGCGTTTTTGGAACAGAGACTGGAAACACTCCCGACCCCATACTTAAAAACATCCATTGATTCTACGCCACTAGAGGGGCTCAGTGGATTAGTTATTCTTCCCCTGGTCTTTCAACTTGCTATGTGCAGGACAAGAATTCCTGAATTTGGATTTTTGAACATATGCATTGTGGATAAATGCTTTTGCATTTGAGATCAGTTGAGTAATTTTTTTGGCAAGTTGAGTAATTTTTAAAATGATTTTATTGGGTGCTCATACAACTCTTATCACAGCCCATCCATCCATCCATTGTATCAAGCACATTTGTACATTTGTTGCCATCGTCATTTTTAAAACGTTTTCTTTCTACTTAAGCCCTTGCTATCGGCTCCTCATTTCCCCCTCCCTCCCTCACCCTCCTTCCTTCATGAGCCCTTGATAATTTATAATAATTATTATTTTTTTCATGTCTTACACTGACTAGTGTTTCCCTTCACCCACTTTTCTGTTGCCCCTCCCCTGGGAGGGGGGGTATATGTAGATCATGGTGATGGGTTCTCCCACCTTCCCCTTCCCCTCCCAGTATGACCACTCTCAGTAGTGGCCCTGAGGAGTTTGAGTAGTTTTAAACCCACCAATTTCGTTTGCTTTCCAAAGGAGTCTCCTTCTTAGGCCTTTATTTTTTTCTTTTTGGTTTCTAAAAGGAGTCCTGGTCACATGTGGGTTAAGCTTTGTCCCGCTTGCCAAGATGTCCATGGTTCAAATCCGCCAGCTGCTCTGCAGGACAAAGATGAAGCAGGCTGCTGCCATTCAAAGTTCAATCCGTTTGGGGAACCATCTGGGGCAGCTCTAGTCTGCCCTAAAGGATCGCTCGCAGAGAGCCCATAGGACAGGAGAGAGCTGGCCCCGGGAGTGTCCCAGGCTGCAGCCCCATGTGTGTCCCCTACATCCCCAGGGCTCCTGGAACGCACACTGGCTACTCAGAATGACTAGGAAAGGGGAAAAAGCCAATAAAACCCCAGTGGGTCACAGTGGGACAGTGTCCTGTGTGCAGTCACCCTGGGGCTAGCCAAGGACCAGGCAGCCCTGGGTTCTGTTTGCCTACAGGGGTCTCCGTCTGGTGACCACCAAGCCGAATCAGTGACAGCTCACAGCCACAACATGGTCTGTGTGTGTGTGTGTGTGTGTGTGTGTGTGTGTGCGCGTGATCTTGTCACAAGGCTGGAAGCATGCTGACTGTTTGGGCAACACGTTCTTAAAAAGTCAATAGATGGAACTTCCTCGTGAAGGATTCTTTGCGACATCATTTGGTAACATTTTTGCATCGTATTTTCACAGGCGTGCTCTGTGATTACATTGTGCAGGGGGAAAGGTGGATCCTCGAGGAAGTGGGTGGACACGATGACAGTGGCAATGGGCTCAGACCCAGGATTAATCGTGGGGATGGCGCAGGACCGGGCATGGACCCACCTGATGCCCCACCCACCACAGCTCTCACCTCGTTCAGTTCTCATTGTCGGCCGTGTCAGTGGTTTCCAGTCGTGCCCTGGCGAGGAAGACCAAGTTCCTCCCGGGTGATATGTACGGAGTCGAGTCTTGAGATTGTCCACGCTGGCTTCCAAAGTGTGTACGTTGTTAGGGTGTTCGAGACATGTTGCCCAGTCAATCTCAGTCTCCTTGAGCCAGTACACACACACACACACACACACACACACACACACACACACACCTCGATATAGAAGCACCTCGATGTGAGTAATCTCTTAAACAAGTGCTGCATCTTTATTCAGAAGCTTCTGACAGTGTGATTACACAACTCACTTTAAAGGTGATTTAATCATGGGGGCAGGGAGAGAAAGAAAATGCTCTAAAACTCATTGTGGGAATAATCACACAATTCTTCTTGATACGATTGAACAGTTGCATTGTATGGTGTGTGGATTATTTGCCAATGGAAATGTAAAAGGAAAAAAAATAGTCCTGACCGAGGGAATATAGTTTTCGGTCTGACCATAACCTCAGTGTAAAGGCAAGTGTTAATTGTGTGTGTCATTTCGGCTTCTCCCCATAGGCTCCTCCTCCAAAGCCTCCCCGTCGGCACGGAGGCTGGGCAGACGATTCCACGAAGGCTTCCAAGTAAGTCCCAGCAGCTCACTGGGGGTGGATGGGGGGTGTGGGTATGGGGGATCGGGGTGGGGGGTTTGCATCGATGTGGTTTTTGTTTTATAACAACTTGATTGAGATATAAATCATATAACCTATATACTTTGTTCATTTAAAATGTGTCTTCAGTGGCATTTAATATATCACAGAGTTCAATAACCAACAATCACAATTGATTTTAGATCATTTTAAAGAAAGGCCATACAGCAGTGAAGGCTTGGTGAATGGTCAATGGAAGAAATCACGATGGTTCCATCAGTAGGCGAAATGGCCATCTCCTAGACCTCCCTCGTATCTCGCTCATGTTTCTTGCTCAGCCTAGCGGCTTTGTGCGGTTTGGGATTGTTTGGCTATTTATTGGGCTGCTAACTGCAAGATCAGTTCTGCAGAGAAAGATGGGGCTCTCCCCTCTCGTAAAGAGTTAGTCTGGGGCTGAGCCCGGGTGGCGTAGTGGTTGTGCGCGGGACTGCGGCCCACTGGGACGGAGGTTCAATTCCAGCAGTGGGGCTGGGCCTCCTACTCCCACCACCAGAGAGCAGTGATGCCCCCCCCAAAAAAAAAAGAAAGAGTTAGTCTGACCTGCCCGAGAGTGTCTCTCTGAGTTGGACTTGACTCGCTAGCCGTGAGCTTGGCTGTCAAGTGTGGCAGTCCACAGTGATGTTCTGAAGTGAAGTGGGTATCACTGGTTTGTTACTAGTGAGGTCTTTATTTGCTTTGATTGTTGAAGGGAAGAGTGGGTCTAAATAATAAAATGTCATTGCAAAGGCAAGAAAGGAAGGACAGACCAAATTGGACATCCCCATCGCTAAAGTAGTGCAGTGTGCTGCCAAGTGCCAGGCCAGCAGTTCCAAGCCACCAGCTGTTCCCTGAGAGAAGGCTCTGATTCTTTCCAAGTGACCCCTCACAGGGCCAGGGCTGCCCTCTCTTGTTGAGGTCAGCTTGATGGTGGTGAGTTTGGATTGAGAAAGTGAACAGAAGAAATGATGAAGTAAAAGAAAGATTTCAAGAAACACCTCAAGAAGACAAGGTCTTAAGGCTTCGAATGGAGTGCGCATAGATTTCAAGTTAGAAAACCAAACGCAGAGAGCGGGATTGGCATCCCTCAATTGGAAATAATTGAAGAGGACATGAAAGCCTTGCGTTGCATTGCTGAAAGCTTCTCCGGGCACGGAACTGCATCATGTAGGAAACCCCGAAAGAAGATGAAAGGAAATCATAGTTACTGAGTCAAAAAACAAAAAAAGCACATTTATAGAAGGCATATCCCTCCTGGTGTAGTGGGTTACTCACTCGCTAGCTAACCACAGGGTCAGCAGTTCAAACTTTCCAGCTGCTCCAGGGGAGAAAGACGAGGCTGTGGGCTCCCATAAAGGTAAGCAGCATCAGAAGGCCATGGGGGCGGCTCGGCGCTGTGCTCAGGGTTGCTGTGGGCCGGAGTGGGCTTGATGGCAGGGAGGGACAACGCCAGCTGCCACTGGAGGAAGAAGTTCAGGCTGCCCTGACGGCTTGAGTGAAAAACAAGGCTCTGGGCACAGAGGGACTTGTGACCGAGGGGCTTCCTTAAGCAGACGCAGCCCCGGAGGTGCCGACTCACCCTTGCCCAGAAATCTGGAAGCCCAGCAGCAGCCCTGGGAGAAGGATATGGCGGTGGAGGGCGAACAAAGGGAATTTGGAAGACGGCTCCTTGCCCAAGCAACTGCAGGAGATCCACGTGCATGCCCATTTCTCAGGAAGAGAATCCAATGGCACGTAGACAGGATGATCTGACTAATGTAAGAGGCCCTCAAAAATGGACAGAAGGTAATTTTAAAATGGCAATAGTTGGACAGCAACAGGGAACTGACAGAAGTTCAAAGATGAGATCTGGAATGATGGATATCATCCCTCCTAGCACATAGATCTTGGCAGAAAGTGAGATGACCAGAAAAACATTTACCCGTGCGAAGGCCTTCAGGTGTGCAATTCCATAGGTGGGAATTCCAGAACACTAGGCGTTTTCCTTTGCATAGACCAAGAGGAAGCCATTCTAACCGAACAAGGGAATAGTGGGGAGCTTGGCACGGGAAAAAGATGTACGATAGCACCGTATCCTCTCTGTCAGAGTAGTCTGAAGAAGACTGTAGATTGTGAGAGGGAGGAAGACTCACCCACAGCCTGTGGCCTAACCTGTGCCATAATCCAGGTGACATAACTTAGCTTGCCCTAAATAAAAATGATTTGAAGTCTTTCCTGGTGAAGGGAAAAGATGATAGCTTTTTAAAAAATCATTTTATTGGGGTCTCATACAATTCTTAACCCATATTCCAACTGAATCAGGCATGTTTGTACATATGTCGCCTTCATTCTTTTCTAGACATTTACTTTCTATTGAGCCCTTGGTATGAACTCTCCCCCTCCCCCAGCTCCGTGATAGATTGCACATTTTCATCCCTCACGCTGACCGCTGTCTCCTTTCCCCCATTTTTTTTTTGTTCCTCTCCCTGTAGAGGGGTATATGGTTATGCATTGATCATTGCTGTCAGTTCCCCCTTTCTCTGTTGCTCTTCCCCCACCCTCTGGCATCACTCTTTCCCCTCCTGTTCCTGGATTCTGTGTGCCACGAGCTCCCATCCCTGTCTATGCAGGACTGTAGCTTTCAGCATGAATTACATCTGTTGTTGCTGTTAGCTGTCACTGAGTCCATTCTGACCCACAGTGTCCCTGTGCTCAACAGAGCCAAACACCTCCTGGTCCCGCACCAGCTCACAGTTGTTCTTAATGTGTGGTCAAGCCCTGTGTCCTTCCTCTTGCCGCTGCCCCTCGACTCCACCAGGCGGTCCTTCTCCACAGACTGGTCTCGCTTCAACATTTCCGAAGTACATGAGACAGGAAGCCTCACTCACCGTCCTCGCCTCCAAAGGAATATCCTAGCTGTCCTTTTTTCTATGACAGATTTGTTTGTGTTCGGCAGTTCATGGTATTTTCAATTTTCTCTGCCGGCACTGTAGTTCAAATCGCATCTGTGCATAAAAACAAAAAATCCTCATGTCCACACCAATCAGTGTGATATGTGGTGAAGAAGTTGAAATTATTAAGAATTTTATTCTACTTGGTCAATGAATTATGCTCATGTAAGTAGCAATTGGGAACTCACAGGACAGAGAACACGGAGTAAATCTGCTTCAAAAGACTTCTTTAAAATCTTAAAAGTCACTTTGATGACCAGAGTGTGCTCCCTAAGTTGAGTCATATTTTCAATCATCTTATATGGGAAAGGTGGACAACGAAAAAGGAAGACTGAAGAGGAATTGACATGTTTGAATTATCCTGCATGTGGACCAGGGATCCTCAAACTTTTAAGACAGGGGGTCAGTTCACTGTCCCTCAGACCGTTGAAGGACTGGACTATAGTTTAAAAAAAAAAAAAAAAACTATGAACAAACTCACTGCAGGCCTGGGATGAGTTGGCTGCTAAGCAGGACAGGAAGTGACAGCAAAAACACCTGGTGGGCCGGATAAATGTCCTCGGTGGGCCACATGTGGCCCGCGGGCCCTAGTTTGAGGATGCCTGATCTGGACTATACCATGAACAGGATATGGACTCTTCTGTGAGCTACAAGAAGGAGAAACTAATCTGCTTTGGTGGACGTAAGTCAGGGAGATGCTCGCGAGAAGTGAGATTGGTGAGGCTTGGCCTACAATGGACACGCCCTCTGGAAAAAGTCATTGCTTGAAAAGGGCACCATGTTTGCTACAGTGGAGATCAAGGAGAAAGAAGAAAATCCCCAACGACCTGGTTGGCACAAGGGCTCAGTGAGGATGGCACTGGTACAGGTGACATTCTGCTCTGTTGCCACAAAGCTCTTGTGAGTCAGAATGGACTTGGCAGCCGTTCTGTCAACCCTACAGATATCCACCTCTCTGCCCACCTCTCCCAGTGACTCTTAGCGGCCTATAAGGACCGAGGAACACTGCCCCTGTAGGTTTGGGAGCCTGTACATCTTCGTGGAACTGGAAAGCCTCCTCTTGTCTCCCTTGGAGCAGCTGGTGGTTTTGAACTGCTGACTTTGCTCAGCAAAGTGATCAGCTCAGTGCACAGTCAGTCACCACCAAGGCTCCTGGGACTTTCTGAAGGAAGTTTGAAACCACTAGTGTGACGTCGGCTGCCCTTGGCGACTGACGGGGTGAGTAGGCGCAGAGCCTGCTTGGACTCATCCTGACTGCTTTAACAGGCCGCATCAGGTGCACAGAGACATCCAGGAGGCGGGCAGAATGATCAAGCCCTACCTTTACAGCCTGGCCTTACTGTTTATGGGAACATGATCCAGCACATTGAGTAGGTGAGATCTTTTTATATTTGTCCTCATCAGAAGGCTGTACTATTGTTGAGCATTGCAACATATGCTCTCTTCTGAATACCTTGGATAAAGTTCATGTGAGGACAACAGAGAGGGTGGCTTTGGTATGGTAAGCCACATGTACCTGGAAGAAAATTGTCACCTGCCTTCATCAGTTTCCCACCCTCCTGTTTCCTTGTCCCCAAGATCTTCTTAATGATGTCCATATGTATTACTAGCTTGGCTGTAGTTTCTTAAAGTGGCCTTCCAACTTTGTTCTTATACTTGAAAGGGAAGTTACAGACGACACCTTTCTGGATTGCTCCCTAAGTTGTTGGCAGCGTAGCACTGGGAACCCAGACTGTATTGCTTGGTGTTCCCTGTGGCTGTTCTTTTTTGTGAGCCCCGCCTCTTTTCTGAGATGGCTGCGCCGGCTGATGGTGCACTTGCCGCTGATGGTGGCCAATGCTAAAGGGATGTAGGCCTTAGAGAAGTGACCCCGCAACCAGCTTGGCATTTTCTTAATTGCCCTTCTGCTTGTGGACGCACCGGCTTAAATGCATGCGGTTCAGTGGTGACGAGCCCCAGAGCTGGCTGTCCAAATCCCCCTCAGAGGCAGAGGCCGGTGTGCTGCTTCTGAAAGCCCAGGAGGGCCCCGCGGCAGTCCTCTGTGCACCCGCGGGGCTGCCAGGAGTCACAGCAAACAGCCAGATGGGGAAAAGAACCTGTAAGTGTAAGAAATAGAACGGGGGTTGTGAGGCGGTCAGTGCCCCACAGGAAAATATCAAAGTCAGACACGACGGATGGATGATAACGGACGGTTGGATATAACCAACCCTAAAGTCTCACAGAAATACTCACAGCAGAAGAGATTCCACACCTTGGGTGGCGGGTCCTCGTGGCCCTGGGGGGTCAGCACTGGGCTGCCTGTCGCGGTCCAAAAGCAGCAGCGCCGTGGGAGAAAAGGCGAGGGCAGCTGTTCCCAGCAAGAGAGACAGCCCTGGAAACCCGCTGTGGGCTTGAGTCAACCTTTCGATTCTTGTAAAATTTAAAAGCATTTTCCATTCATTCTTTACATTGTCTGCCATCCTGATAGGCCAAGTTATAATTCCTCACCAGTGTGTGTGTGTGTGTGTGTGTGTGTGTGTGTGTGTGTGTGTGTGTGTTTGGTAATGACTTACGAGGGAGGAAGGAAGGAAAGCGCCCGTCTGCTTGAGTGAAGTTCAAGTCGGGCCACTCACCTAACTCAAGGTGTGCAGTTTGCAACCCCCCGGGTTTCCATGGGAGAGACTTGAGGCCTCCTATTCTGAGCAAGATGGACGGACAGCCTCGGAAGCCCACAGGGCAGCTCCAGTCCGGCCTCACAGGTTGCCGGGAGCAGAGTGGACTCGAGGGCTGTGGGTTCTGTTTGTTTCCACATGGAAAGAAGGGAAGGAGCGCTTCGATACTTCTGTTTGTTTGCTTATTTTTTAAAATTCGGCATTCTGATGCTTGTGGCTTAAAAAGAAAAAGAAATGAGTGTAAAGTCAATCCTCTCTGAGAAGGAGAACAAACAGAAACCACCTGCTGTTTCTACCATTATTAAATGCTTGTTTGATACGTGTTTTTACTCTTTATTGATTTATCTTGTTAACCATTTTATTGGGGACTTGTACAACTCTCATCAAAGCATGGATACTTTTCGGTGCTGGTTCAGTGACCACTTTTCTAGCTGATTGAACTTTCTGGACTTAGAAGAGTTTCAGTATTTCCACCGTCCTCTTGATGCTCCTTAGCAGCCTGACCCCGAAACCTGTGACTTTCAGGTTTAACTGTGTTAAGTTTGTAAGAAGGAGCCCTGGTGGCGCAGGAGTTAAGCACTCTGCTGCCATCCACGGAGCCACAGAAGAAACATGTGACATTTGCTACCAACGAGAGGTGCAGCCTCGGACACGCTCTGGGGTTGTTCTCCTCTGTCCTCTGGGTTGGCATCAACCAAACTCCAAAGGGAACCTTGGGCAGCTGCTAAAAATACAAATCTCGCAGTTCTTCCTTCAGCACTTTGCGTCCACTGGGCTGAGGGTATGTTTTAAAGACGAATTGCTGAGTGAGTGGGCCATGGGCCGTGCCCTAAAAGACACTGCTTTTAAATCCGAACCTAGTATGTTTTTGTTGTTATTAATGCCAGCGAGTTGGTTCTGACCCATAGCAACCCCGTGCCCCACAGAGGGGAACCCTTCTGGTTCTGGACCATCCTCACAATGAGTCCTCTGTTTGAGCCCAATTCATCCGGCCTTCAGTACCTGACACTGTTTCCATGCTGCCCGGAAGGGTTTCAGCGGCTCCTTCCCCCAAAGAGGGCAGCTGATTCCTGCTTGGTTTGCTGCGAGCGCCGACGAGGCCGACACGAAGCAGGTTCACAGCAGGTTCTCTGCTGGCAGGTGCAACACGGGCAACATCACTTGCGTCATCTCAGCCATGTACACAGCGCACACCTGGTACATCACGCTGACACACTACGTGGTGGAACCCAGGGTTGTGTTAGGCTCTCGCTGGTTTTCACCTTAGAAGTCACCCTAACCTGAGGCCTTTTCTGCGGTTCTATCATAGCCTTGTATGGTTTTAAAGGTGTAGCATGTGCCTTTTGTCTGGCTGTAGTTTGTTAAGTGGGCACAGTTACATTATTTGAAGGAAACATTTGTACGTGAGATAAAAGGGTAGATATTTACAGGCTCTATTTCACAAGATGCCATTCTTTGAATATCTCTGTTAGGCTAGAAACTTGACTTGATTGGGCATCCTTCAGGACAAGTAAATGAATATTGGTGTTTGATGATTCTCTTTTTGAACTATCTTCACACGAACTAATTTTTCAAATTAACTGGTTAAAGTACGTGTGATTTCTAAACTGGTCATTTTGATTAAGGCTGATCTTGATTAAGTAAAATGCATCATAAGCATAATTTTGAAAGCTACAGTTGGTTTACTTTGGAGTTCTTGTGTACCCACTATAGATCAGATCCCTATGGGAAATCGACATGATACAAAAATGGAGGGTTGCCACATCAGATCACAAATTAGAGAGTAACTCCATCATTTCATAACTGCCATAGGCTATCATAGCATCATTGTTAAATTAACATTATTAACATTATTAACAAATTAACATTATTAACAAATTAAATTAACAGCTGCCAAAATACTGTGTCAGGGCCCAGCCAAGCGGATCAGTTCTCATCTCATACCCTGGTATCTGTTATGACCAGAGGTACACTATTAATGGGCACAGTAGTTGGATAGTAGTTTTTAACTAGTGTTATAAATGCACAATGTCGGATGATGAGATGGTCGATTGCAGTGGTGTGAATACTAGACTTGTCTGGCAGTCTCGAAGTCTGTGTGTCTCTCTCTTTGATATCATCATTTCTTTCATCTGCCTTAGCTACGCAGCAGTCAGGAGCAAGTTTCAGAGTCTCTTCTGACATCCAGTGTGGTCTTTTCCTTCTTGTCTGTGTTGCCAGTGCTGTGCTGGACGATGAGCCCTGAGGTGGGAAGACATTCAGACAATGACTCAGCTTCCTGAGCTGCCGACTCAAAGTAGACCCCACCTTCACGATACAGTTGATTGAGGCCAGCCTCCAAAATATCCCGTAATAGGAACCTGGAATGTAAAAAGTGTGAGTGATGGAAAACTGGAAGCCGTCAAAAAGTCAAATGGTGCGTGTGGGAATTGATATCCCAGGCATCCGTGAACTGGAATGGGCAGGTATTGGCTGGTTAGTCTCCGGAAATCATACGATCGACTCTGCTGGGAACAGCAAGGTGAAGAAGAACAGCACTGTCTTCCTTATGAAAAGGAGTATTTCACAATGCCTCCTGTGACACACCACCGTCAGGGATGGTTCATGTCTAGACATCTACGAGAAAAACCAGTTGACACAACTGTTAATCAGATTTATGCACCAGCCACAAATGCTAAAGAGGAAGAAATTGAAGAATTTTATACAAAGCTTCAGTCTGAAATTGATCTAAGATGCATTGATCATCACTGGTGATTAGAATGCACAAGTTGGAAGCACTGGAAAATTTGGACTTGGTGATAGAAATGATGCCGGAGGGAACTTGATAGTGTTGTGTAAGAACAACAACTTACTCATCGAAAATTCAACTTTCCAAGGACACAGCGGTGACTCTACATGTGGGCTTCCCAGATGACCTTTCAGGGGACAAGTGGACTAGATCTGTGGAAAGACACGGTGGTGATGCCTACCAACATCCGTCAAGACAAAGTCAGGGGCCAACTGCAGAACAGACCGTCAATGGCTCATGTACAAGTTCAAGGTGAATCTGAAAGCAAGTCCAGGAGGGGCCCGGCAGACTTGACTCCATCGCATCTGGATTTAGAGGCCACCTCCCCAGTAGGTTTGGCTCACTGAGCAGTGATGACCGAGGGAAGCCATCATGCAGGAAAGAAGCCCAAGGCCATGGAAAAGGGCATACAAGGAACTTGACTTTTGGAGCATGGGCGATAAATCTTTTAAAATAGCCACATTTTTGGCATTTAGTACTTACCGGGAATGGAAGGGGCAGAAGCACACAAGACTTGGGACACTGAGCTTCGGGAACAAATAAGGGTAATGGCCGAAGAACATGATGGCTTTCAAGGCTTTTAACTCTGCGTGAAGATGGCTGAAACGGCAAGAATTTTATATTCACCACAATAAAAAATGGAGACAGCGTGTAGCTTGATTTATTAGTTTTCGTACTCCAGGAATTCTAAGAAATTCACCAAGTTGTTCCTTTGTGTGCTGGGCCCGCCAATGGGAATTGCATGATACGGCAGGGGGTGTTACAAGCCTCCCCAACACGACGGTTGTGTTTGATCAAGAAAAAGCTTCATCCAGAACGAGTGAAAGAAGAGAGCGTTAGCAGGGTACTACAGGAGCCAGGGGCTCAGAGTTTGAGTCTCTGCTGTGTAAAGCGACGGAAGTGAGTTTTGTTTTTTGTCTTCTGGCTCTTCCAGACTTCTCCGTGTTCTCCTACACCGGCGGTTTTCAGCCTGTGGTGTGCGACCCCTTTGGGGGTCAAACGACCCTTTCACAGGGATTGCCGAAGACCATCGGAAAGCACTTATTTCTGATGGCCTTAGGAACAGAGATACCGCCCCTCTATCTGTCTCTCGGTGCGTCCACCCTCATGCAGATATGCCCATATACGAGTACCTGGCATGAAGACTGTTACCCATGCTTCAAGACAGAATTTCCTTTATTTGTCATTAGAACTAAATCTTTCACAATATACAACGACATACTGTCTTTGTGATGAATCACTGTGCTTTCATTATGTTCACTTTGTGACAATGAAAATACATCCTGCATATCAGATATTTACATGATGATTCACAGCAGTAGCAAAATGACAGTTATTTTTGTTTGTTTTGGTTTGTTTTTTGTTTTTTTGGGGGGGCCTCACTGCCTTCTGGTGGTGGGAGTAGGAGGCCCAGCCCCACTGCTGGATTTGAACCTCCGTCCCAGTGGGCTGCAGTTCCACGCACAACCACTCTGCCACCGGGGATCAGCCCAAAATGACAGTTATGAAGTAGCATCAAAAATAATTTGATGGTTGGGGTCAGCACCACATGAAAGGGTCGTGGCATGAGGAAGGTTGAGAACCACTGCCCAAAGCGCATGGGAAGATGGTCATCATTCAGTAACAGTTTCTCAGTTTACTGAATTAAGAGTACTTAACGAGGCAGAATTAATCATCATGAAGTTTTGGGGTGAGCAAGGAGTTTGGAGCAAGAGGAACCAAGCAGATGGGGTCACAATTGGCTGGCCTGCCAGCTGAATCCACTAGTATTGTTGCATTTGACCTTTAAAAAGAACTCAAATGAATCCTGATATTTTAAAATTTAGGAGGCATGTAAAAGCCTGATTATCATCCTTTAAGATCTAAACTTTGGCTAGCATTGGGTCTGTGGTTTCACATAAAGGACTCTTTATATAAATGAAGTATTATTTAATTGTACCTTCAAATGGAACATACGCTCTTTTATTTCCCACAGTCCGTCAGGCTTAGTGTTTTTCCTGCAGCTCACTTCCCTCCTTGCCTGGTGTCAGTCCATGCTTTTGAGTTTGAGTCCCCCAACGACTAGGAAGATACTGTAATCGATCAAGCCCTGGAAAAGTTCAGTGCTCTCTCTTTACAGCAGTCCCTCGTCATGGCTGTCAGGTTTAGTCTCCCCTGGGGGGCGGGTGTGGAACCCTCTGTGTGTGGCTTGGTGACTGACACCCAGTGATAATAAAGACAGAACCAAACTCATGCCCCTGATTGAGTTCTACCTCATAGTGACCCAGTAGGACAGGGTATAACTGGCCTTGTGAGTTTCTGAGACTGCAACGCTTAACAGGAATAGAAATCCCTGTGGAGCGGCGGGTGGTTTTGAACTGCCAACCTTGCAGAGCGCATTCCGTTGCATAACCACTAATGCTACAGGCCTCCTTAACAATGGTCATGGTCAGGTGGTGGGAAAAAAGAGAAACAAACAGCTCACTAGAGAACTCCCAGCCACTGACTTGATTCCAACTTGGATTGACTAGAGGGCAGGGGGCTGGGCCCTGTGGGTGTCCGAGGTGATCATTCTTCCTGGGAGTCTAGGCGGGGAGGTTGAAGGCCACCCAGAGGTGCCCCAGGAGAACAGCCTGGTGTTGGACAACAGGCCCCCAGGAGTTGGGGGCTGACCCCATGACAGCCAACAGAAACAGCAAACCATCCAGCCTCCAGCCCTCGAGCCCCTGGCAGCGTCACCCCAGACTGCTCCGGACGCTGGAGAGAAGACACTGCCACTGCAGACAGCGCAGCTGCTGACGAGTGCCAGCTGGGCTAAAGCAGACCGAATGCCTGCGACAGAAGACTCAACTCCAACCTGTGCCCACCCTGTGTGTATCCTGTGCTCCGACGGCTCCCGAGGGACTCCGTTTTCAGATGTCCAGATCTCGCTACCAGCGCGCCCCTGGGTGGACTTGAACCTCTAACCTTTTGGTTAGTAACCGCCTGCACCACTCATGGACTCAGCAAGTTCAGGCCGGGCCCATGCCCAGGACTCTCGGCTACAAGGTCGGCTCTTGTGCTTTGCTACTTGGAAGCGTGGGCCCCAGCCCGGCAGCCCTGCAGCGCTGCGCCCTCAGTGTGCGCTGTGCGGAAGCCCACTCCGATCCTCCCCAAGGGCCTCCGCTTGTGGGCAGGATCCCAAGGGGATCTGCAGGTGCACGATCACTCGAGAAGTGCCAGGCAGGGGGATTTTCACTACACTCGGTCCCTCAGCTCTGTAAAACCCATTCACAGGACACGCAGGTCTTGGAGAGGTTTCAAGTCCCGTTCTAGTCCACCACAATTAAAAAATAAAACAAAACCAAAACTTTTTGTTTGAGTTTCCCAGCTAATGTAAAAATTCCACATCGTGATGATGAGTCAGGCTGTTTGCCACAAGGTCGACAGGTTGAAGCCACTGGCTGCGCTATGGGATAAAGAGGAGGCTTTCTATGCCTGTAAAGAGTTACAGTCTCGGAAACTCACCGGGGCAGTTCTACCTTGTCCTATAGGGAGGGGCACATTGAGTTGGCTGTAGTCTAGTCAAGGAACGCTGGTGGTGCTGCCTGTCAAGCAGGCTGGTAATCACAAGGTTGGCAGTTCAAACCCACCAGCTACTCAAAGGGAGAAAGATGAGGCTGCCTGCTCCCCCAAAGATTTACAGCTTCAGAAACTCTACATGGGGCCACTGTGAGTCTAATTCGAGTCCTTGGCAATGCACTTGATTTTGGGGTTTGGTTAAGTGTGCAATGGCTTTATGAAAATCTCCAAATCCTGTGGGAGTTACCAAAATGTGGCAGACCAGAAATTGCACTGATAACTTCCTCAATGCAGGGGTGCCGCAAACCTTCCATGTGCTGAAGACCCGTAGCTGCGAAGTTCAGTGGAGGCGGGAGGCCTGTGGAGGGTCCTGCAACACAAGCAGCAGCCAGGGCCCTTTCCTGAGCCCTCACCTGGCAGCTCTGCCCTGACCCCTGCACACTGCCCAGCAGAGCCTGCATCCAGGCCAGGCTAGGCCAAGCCTCGCCGCTTCTGACAAAGGGAGACGGCTGGGAGCACTGGCTGTGTTCTCTCGGACCCCTGAGGGGAAGTCTGGGTCAAGTCTCGGGGTCGTGTTGTTAGCTCCCGTGCAGCCAGCAACAAACTACTGAACAAAGCTGCAGGCTCACTGCCACAGCGTCGACATGGACTCAGTGACTCTGTAGGACAGGGTAGACTGCCCTCTGGGAGTTTCCAGGAGTGTACCACTTGACATAAGTGCAGAGTCTCGCGCTCTCTCGCTCTCCGTTGCTGGTGGTTTCAAACTGCTGAGCATGTGGGTTATAGGCCGACACGTAACCACTATACCACCAGGGCCCCTCCCACCAATGAGAGGCCCTCCCCCCACCGCTCCCCCCTCTGCCTCCCCCTCTCAAATAAGACCAGCATTGAGGACACACTTGCTAGATGTGGGCTGCTCTTACAAGGAAGACGATGCCAGGTCTCGTCTCCATTCAGTATTCGTAGAGAGAGGCTCTGATTCTGTGCTGCTCACGGTCCTTCTGGCAGAGCGGGACGTAGAACTTGCCAGAACTTTGGGATGTGGTACAGCAGCCTCGACGTTTCCACCTAAAGAATCTGCTCCGGAGAAATCATTCTAGGTAAAGAAAAGCCAAGGTGGTTTTGACTCTCATCAAATCTTCAAATCCTATGTTACATTAAAACCTCAAGTCTAGGGAGGTTCGATTTCCAAAGCTGCAGGGTCAGCCGTGAGCAAAGCCGTGTATGAGGAAGGTCTGGCTAGACTGGGGCCAGAGGGCCGCTGGGGTCTCTGCAGCAGGGTGGGTCCGGGCGCCAGGAAAGGGAGCAGAAGCAATGACTGTGTCTTGAATAGGATAGTGGTTCTCAAGCTTCTTCCTCCCCCACGCACGCTCTACACTCTCCTGCTCCAGGAGGTCAGGGGTTTTCCCGCTGAGGAAGGGCAGCAGCAGCAGTTTTCCTGCCTTGCAGTGGTGCCCTCAAAAGCAGCATCGAGCTTCCAACTGGCGCATCCGCTTGAGACTTACCTGGGTTTGAATCCATGATTCCAGACAGCCCCTTACTGGTCTCGTAACCTGGAGGAAGTTAGCTAGACTGGCTTTGGGAAAGAGAATGATCGCCTCAAACAGAGTGGTCCTGAGGCTTACACCTAGAAGGGGGCGTTCAGTGAGCGTGCTCAGTCCTCGCCAGTTGCTGCTGCCTGTGTCCATACTTGCCGGCAGTCCATGCAGGGCCCTCTTGGTGCCCTGGTGCTGCTCCGTATCAGGACCCGGGGCTCCCGATCACCGCAAGGCGGCTCGTCACCGTCTAGTGCTTTGGCTGGCTTCTGATGGAGACGTGGCTACCCCTTGGACTGACTCCCAAGGTCAGCAGTTCGAAGCCACCAACTGCTCCTCGGGAGAAAGGGCTTTCTACTCCTAGAATGTAGATTTAATAATAGCACACGGGCCTTATTGCAAGTCCCCCAATTGTCCCCAAAGTGTGTTTTTTTTTACATCTCCAGGATCCAACCAGAGTTTCCACATCGACAGTTCTGTGGCTTTAGTCTTACGTTTAAAATAGGCGCTGTGCCCCCCTCCTCTGCCCCCATGCCGCCCTCCCCTGTCCCCACATTCTGTTGCCTCCCTAAGACATGGCTCGTTTTGAGGCATGTGGGTCAGATGTCATGTAGAACGTCTCACAGGGTGGAATTCTCGTGACTGGTTCTTCGTGGTAAACGTTGTAGCAGGAGCAGGTGTTTGGGGCAAGACGGCACATCACCTTAGGCGGTGCACGTGGTTGTGGGGTGCCATTGGTTCCGATGGCCTCAGCGATGCCCTGCACACCAGAGGGAAACACTGCCTGGGCCTGCGCTTTTTCCTTTACTGGCATTATTAACCTTGACCAACTGGGTTGAGAGCAGTGGTTCTCAACCTCTGGGTCTCGATCCCTTTGGGGGCTGAACGACCCTTTCACGGGGGTCGCCCGAGTCGTAGCAGTAATAAAACAACCGTGATGAAGTAGCAGCAAAAATAATTTGATGGCTGGGGGCCACCACCACATGAGGACCTGTATGAAAGGGTGGCGGCATGAAGAAGGTGGAGACTCACTGGAGTAGAGAGGGTCCCCTTCAGACTCTCCATTGTGAAGGTTCTGTTTGTCTTCTGTAGAGAGCCATGGATGGTTGGGACACCACTTGGTCTCGGGGAATATGCTCGCCCACATTGTCTGTGCGGCTGTTAGCATCTCTTGATGATCTTGGTCTGAATCACTCATTCTACTGAGTTTGCAAAAAACTCATTTCCTCATCCCATTGCGTCTTTTGCATGAACTCTCTGGACAGAAGTGTTTTCCCTCTTCTTTCTCTTTCATTCTCATGAAGTCACAGGCGGAGGGTTCTTGGTTCACTGTGTTACTACTAAATAGACTGACCCAGTTGTGCTAATAGATTATACTTTTTTCTCGCACGAGGCTTTCCACAATGAGTGTGCTTCTCATTATTCACTCTGACCCACTTGTGGCCGGTGGAAGCTCCTCCACACTGACCGCCATGCCTTTGATCACCTTGTTTGAGCCTGTGTTGATGATGTCTTTCCTGCGTCACTTCGCATGTTCTACACCCCAGCCCCAGAATCAGCAAGTTCTCGGAGTCTTCTAGTGGAGAGTAGTTTTAGAATCCAGCATGCAGGTCCACCGTGTTGGTTGCCCTTTGGATATAACTTCTCCCAGACTCCTCCAGTCGTCCTCTCTCTCGGTGGTGCAGTGGGTTAACTGCTGGGCCTTTAGCCCAAAGATCAGTTGTTCAAACCCCCCAGTCCCTGCAGAGGAGAAACATCAGCATTTTGAAGCCAGAAAGAGGGCCAGTCCTGGAGGCCTCTGTGAGTCACTGTGAGTCAAAATCATCTCAATGGCAGTGAACCTGTGAGTTTCCAGGGCCAGCCTTCCAGAGGGCTTCAGAGTGAAGCGCTGTTCCCTGGCACCTCAACTGCCACCCTCCCCCCAGGTGTGGGGCCTTTTCTTTATATGTGAAATAAGTTCCACAGAAGTTTTGACAGTTTGTCACTTACCTTTTGACTTTGCTTTATGATGACTTTGGGGGGAGGAGGTCCTGGAAAGGTAAACGAAAAGCATGATTGATTCTATGGGCAAATGTAGCCATGTCTTCTGTGTGTGTGTGTGTGTGTGTGTGTGTGTGTGGTGTGTTTTGTGGCATCACTGCCCTAGTGGGAGCAGGAAGCCCAGCCTTGCGCCTGGAGAACTGCTGCTAGATTTGAACCGTCAACCCTGTGGGTTACAGTCCCGCACACAACCACTGCACCACCAGGGCTCAGCCGCCATCTCTTCTTATTTGCGTCTCAAGTTTGAGTTCAGGGTTACATTTCCCACGCGTGTGATGAGGATGGTTGCCTTCCCCGTGTTTTCCAGTCTTGGTTTCGTTTTCTGTGCGTATGTGTGCTTGTCTTTCACGAGTGGTATGGGGTGTGAACCTAGTTTTATTTATGTATCCAATAGTGTCCGGTCACTTAAGAGGTTGATCTGTACAAGTACACAATTCATGTGTTGTAGTCTAAAGTCGGCCTTCATTGGGTAGCTTTCTTTTCCCAGCCATGTTTTAAATTCTATCCCATTGGCTACATTAATGATGCTATCAGTAGAAAGACCTTATGCCTAAGGGCTATGATCTATAATGTTCTCTACCATAAAATGATAGTGATGTCTCTAAAATGAACCAGAGACATATATAAACCACAGATATATGGATGGAATTGGGGTTCACATTTATTTCTGCCCCTAGGCTAAGAACAATTAGTTTTTTACGACATGGCCCCACTGTGATACTTAACCTTGTGGTGAGATCCCTGAAGATAAGGGCGCTATAGCTAAGTGTGACGAAGAAACCAGATGGAACCCAGTTATCAGGAAGAATAACATCTTGGGCACAGTTGCTGAAGACAAAGCGGGTGCATAAGCAAATGTGAAGAAAGCTGATGGTGCCCGGCTATCGAAAGATAGAGCATCTGGAGTCTTAAAGGTTTGAAGATAAACAAGCGGCCATCTAGCTGAGAAGCAACAAAACCCACATGGAAGAGGCACACCAGCTTGCGTGATCATGGGGTATCGATGGGATCAGGTATCAGGCATCAAAAACCCATAAATGAAGGGGGAGCATGGAGAGGAGACCCAAAGCTCCTCTTCAGGCAATTGGACATCCCCTTACAGAAGGGTCACAAGGAAGAGACAAGCTAGTCAGGGTGCAGGATAGCACCAATGAAACGTACAACTTTCCTCTGTATTGGGTAATTACTAATCCAGTCACCATCTGTATGGAGTTACTGATCCTGGGTTCCACACACAGAACATCATACAAAACACAAACAGCACACCAAAAAATGACTAGACAAAACAGAAAAACCTCAATCAAAAAGAGCAGAAAAAATTAAAAACCGAAGCTACTTTAAACTGGGTCAAAAGGGAGACCAAATGACAAGGGATTGCATTTTAACCTGGCATCTGTCACAATCAATGTTAAAATGCTCTTGGATAACAAGCCTAGTCACACCCCCAGCTGGGGTGCTCTGGTTGACCTGGTCACCACACTGTCTTCTTCATAGACATAGCACTGATTTTCAGTGTTAACCAAGAACAAGAAGATGACTTTGAAATGCAAGGTCCCACTTAT
>PVJH01015785.1:5602-52502 GCA_004026705.1 Nesogale talazaci
CCCCCCCCCCCCCCCCCCCCCCCGCTTGGATCCATGAGACGCTGCACCCTCAGCTTGTGAGCTCCCTGCTTTCCGCTTCTCCTTCCCACCCCGACCCCCGTCATTGACCTGTAGCTGTGTCAGTCTGGCCAGCTTTGGACCCATGGATCTGAGTTGGGCGGGGCTGACTTCTTGAGATAAGGTCTTATACATGTGTGCCACTCATTCTGTTTTGCTAGACGACCCCGCCTCACACAGCGGCCCAGTGCTTAACTACTGCACCATGGCTCAGTCAGCACTCCTGGGCTACTCTTTAGAGCTGTAATCTACCAAAGCCCTCTGGCATGCCTGACACCTAGCACAGGCCCCAGAACATCAAATCACTCCTCACATGTTTGTGGGGTGCCTCTGCTGTCTCCCAGGGAAGCTCAGGGGTACTCTTCACACGCTTCCCAGGCTCACGTGACCTCTCTCCAACCTCCAACCTTCTCCTGGCCCTTTGGAGTGTCCTGGAAGCCCTCGAGCTGCATTTTCATTAAACAAGAACTTCTGAGGGACAACCACCCTTTCCTTTCCTGCCCATTCTTGGGCAAGCCAGAAACTCTCCGTTCACAACAGGAAACCAATAGCTTTTGTGCTATCAGAAGACATTTCCTCCACAGCACAAAACGTCTGAGTAATAATGTCGAGCAAGGCTTCACCCATTTCCTGTGAAAGGAGGCCCATTTGCCTACCCCTGTCCTGTGGAACCCTTGTTCTCCAGCCCTGCAAAGATGCAATGCCTCCACACCCGGTCCAGCGCCCTGTATAGCAGACTCACCTGCGACAGTTTCTCAACATTTCTGTATAAATATGGAGCCCCCTGGGACTCATTTTTACCTGGGTTTGAGTATATTTCAAAATCAGCATAGAGGGTCACAACTCCAGGTGTGAAGACAGTCACAGCTTTCTTGGCAAGTAGATTCCTTGGGATCCTGTGGCTCTTTGGCTGTTCTCACAACTGAAAGACAGCTGGGAGTTCTGCTCACCTTGCAGTTTATTTTCTGTCTCAAGTGAGCAGTTGTTGTTGTAACCAGCTGTAATCAGCTGTCTGTACACTCTGACGTAGACCCATTCTCTAGTACACAATGCAAGGAAGATCTTCCATGGGAAAAGGTTGCACCAATGAAGTTTTGAACTGCTGGGCCAATATTTATTTTCCTGGCATGTCTCCATGAAGACTCAGTTCAGGGAGGAGATTGGAAAAACTTCCCTCTGAATCCTTCTGAGGTACTTGCTTCTCACGATGACTTGGAAACGGTCACTGTCACAGGTGGCGGGCAGTTGACTTGTGCACCTCATTCTCATCACTCTGTATTGAAGGGTAGTTCAAGGGGACTGGCCTGGTCATCGAAAAATCTACATGACTTCTCCCAAACTGCTTCCCATGCTCCATTCCACCAGAGGCCCAGGTGCCTCATCCTCCCACCATCTCTCCTGATCATGAAGTGCATGGTGTACAAGGCGGGGATCGATCATTGCATTGAAATAAGGACCAATTGGGATGCAAGAAAAAGGGTGAGTGGGAAAGCATGTTAAGAACCGAGGCAGACTGATGGGGTGCTGCCATTCGACCCTTAAATTCAGTGTCTAAACTGAGACATCTGTGTTAGTCTGGGTAGGCTAGAGGAACAAATTTCATAGACACACATATAGATATAAGGAAAAGGCTTATGTACAAGAGGAACAGGACATTGAGCCCAGTCCAGTTCAAAGTCATAAGTCCAATATTAACCCATATCCCCGAAATCAGTCTATAAAGTCTCCTTCCGACTCACAAAGTCACAGGTTAGTGGGTGCAGAATCCTGGCGCTGGCAGGGGCCTCCACATGGCTCCCCGCTTCCAGGGCTCAGGGTCCATCAACAGCAGAAGCAGCTCATCCCTGGCAGAGGTCTCCATGTGGCCACCCCAGCTTCAGAGGTCTGGCTCCATCAGAGCAAAGCCGTGTGGTCTCTCCGCTGGCTCCTCTAGCTTCTTGGACGCTGCCATCTTGTCTTGTCCATGATTCATCATCTCTGAGACTAACTCCCAACAACTGGGGGAGATAGCTTCTCATCTTCATGAGGGAAATATCGCGAGATTTCCCAGAAGCCTCAGGAGAAAGCCATGCCCACATAGAGGCTTCATTGGCTACTCTATGGCTATCTCCAGTTTAACAGGCTAGACTCCACCCCTCCATTTCAATCATAAAATTAACATAAGCACATGACTGCCACAACATCTAACCTGAGAAAGCATTGGCATCGTCAGGTCATTACGAGGTGACCTGCTCCATGTACTTTGCTTATTAAATCTTTGCTCTGCTTACTGTCTTGTCTTGATGTTTTTTGTTTTTTTGTGTGTGTGTGGCTTCCTCTGGTGCAGTAGCAAACCACTCGGGAGAAACTTGCTAGTTTTCCTCCAAGGATGAAAAGTCCAGGGACATCAAGTTTCAGCACATAACAGGAATGTATGAGGGCAACCAGTGCAGAACAAGATAAACCCTTAGAAAAATGGCTTATTTTATGCTTGTATATGAAATGAAATTATTGGATGGAAATAGCCTAACTGCCCACCAATGGATGGATGCATCAATAAAATGTGGTATGCACACACACACATGGAATATTACTGAACCACAAAGAAATAGAACCTGGATACATACTACTACCTGGATGAACCTTGAAAACCTCATCCTGAATGCAGTAAGGCAAACATCAAAGGACACATATTGTATGATCCCACTAATGCTGAATATCTAGAACAGGTGTGCTAGTAGAGGTCAAAGTTCCTTGATGGTCTTAGATGCTGGCCCTGCTGGGACCATGGTATACTATACGCTACACCAGAAGGACTTGATGTGGAAACCTCTCTGAATGAATTGGAATCTACCTCAAAATTATCTGCAGCCCTTGGACCTCAGACTGAAATTACCTGGTGTGGGAAAATACAAATGACATCCACTGCAAGACTGTGAAACTGGCGGTCCTTGCAACTTGGCAATGTTCCCTGGCTTTGCAGGCATCTAATGATAGGTGGCCCAGAACCACCTTGTATTTACTATGTTAATGCGCTTCTTGTTTTAATATGACATGTATTAATCTGATAGGCAAAGATCTGCCCTTGTAAATTCACATTATTGGAAAATTTTCTATAGCACCAACCTCCATGGTCAACGTAAGCAGAACTCAATCATTTAAGAATTCAATCTGTACAATTCAACCACTCAAAGATTGCATTTTCCAGCTGGGCTGTGCCTGCATATATTCCATTTTTCAACAGGATGTTAAATTCTAAGCCTCTGGATAAATTAATGACACTACCAACGGGATTAATTTATGCCTCAGAGGCATGATTGATATTGTCCTTTGATATAAAAGGATCATGAGACCTCTAAAAGGAATCAGAGTCATACATACCCTGTAGATAAGTGAATGCATTCTGAGCTTCCACTAAACTCTAGCCCCACGCCCAGAACAGTTAGTTCTGATGACATGGCCCAATTGATTCTTCTTCATGAAGAGCTCGGTTGAAGACATAGGTGCTAGCTGCAAGCACAGTGTCTGATGTCTTAAAGGCGTCTATTCACACAGGGAAGTGTCAACTAAGTCCCAGTGGAAGAAGCACAGAGCTTGTGTACTCCAAAGATGACAAAGAACAAAATCCAGATACAATGGAGGAAAAGGAGACACCAGAGCTTTAATTGTAAAAACCTAATTTATAGAAGGCTATGGAGGATAGTGGGAGCTCCAAATCTTTTGCAGCGGTTTTCAACCTGTGCGTCATGACCACTTTGGGGGTTGAATGATCCTTTCACAGGGGTTGCCCGACTCATAACAGTTGTAAAATTACAGTTATGAAGTAGCAACGAAAATAATTGTATGGTTGGTGGGATGTATTAAAGGGTTGCAGCATTAGGAAGGTTAGGGGCCACTGTATTGGAAAGTACCTAGGTGGATAAAGTGTCTGGAAAATCCCTCTCACCATAGCAAAGGGTCAAGGGACATGACTATCTGCTATCAGACAGAGGGCATTGTAAACTTGAGTCTGGTGGATGGAACTATGGGATCATCCAATACCTGGTCATTTGATCTCCTTCACCCATTCCAGATCTATTCTAGGTTAAAAACTTTTTGGCTTAGTTTTCAACAGAGGTTTTCTCTGGCTTGTTCTAATAATTTCAAGGGGTCTTTTCTTTCTTCTTTACACACACACATGCACGTACTTGCATATGCCTTTTGCTCATTTTTTTTACTCATTTCCCAGTTTATGAAGCACAGAAGGGGTGAAAACATTAATTTATGGAGACATTAATTTATGTAAGAACTTTTGGGGGATGGGGAAGTGGATGGAAATTGGAGTACAAATAATGAATATAGGAGGGAGAAGGATGTACTAGAACTGATTGTGGTCCTGTAAATACAACTATTTTTAGATATGATTGAACTATGTAAGTATATGATATGTGAATTCTATCTCAATAGAACTATTGGGGGGGACAAGGTTTATTACTGGTTCCTATGGATAGGTGGGAGGGTGTGGGGTGGTGAAGGAAGATATAACTCTTAGGAAACATTGAGTTTCTGTTAAAAATTCTGGAAAACTTAGGAATAGTTAGAGGTGATGACAGAACTACGTGATGAACATACTGAAATGAATGACGTGTAAAGAAAGTGGGAGAGGTAAATGTTTTGCTACAGCTATGCTTATCACAATTTAAAACAAACATAGAGAAAAAAGATTGCTCTTATGAGAAATTTTAAAGGTTCAAGGCACCCATTTCATTGTCTTTCCCCTTAGAGTCCAGTTGCAGGTGTCCTACTGTCTGGCTCAGTCTGGTGCGATCATTGGGTGGGTGGTTATGTTTTTTTGCTTTAAAACTAATATCTTCAACATGTTGGCTGAATTATTAAGCAGGATGTTTATTGTGTCTGGTACCTGTCTTTTAGAAGAAATCTCTTGCTTCTGACAATTTCAAATCGCTTGCTTTTGCACAAAGTGTACCAGTAAAGGAGGAATGTGTTGGCATTTAATGGCAGTTCACTGAGACAGGCTCAGGCAGGGGGCATCTGATTGCAGACTGGGGTTTGTCACTGTCCCCCCTATTTAACAAAGCAGAATTGGCCAACAGTGGAGCCCTCTGTCAGTGGAATCTCTCTTTGGGGATCACTAACTGGAAAAGAAGTGTCTTTATCAGAGCAACTCCCTCATTACTGACAGTCAGGAGACCAGGGCAGAGGAGGGGGAGCTGTTTGGACAATAAGAATTTAAGATCATGGGGTTTCTTCAGGCAAAGCCATGGGGAACAGCTCTGATTTTATTTCAAGGTTCTTGCTTATCACCTTTTCATTTTTTTTTTCATTCCAGAGATGTCTAAGATTAAAAAAGGGAAGAGACTAGGCTTTAGTCATTCTCTCTCTCTCTCTCTCTCTCTCTCTCTCTCTCTCTCTCACACACACACACACACACACACGAATGAAAACGAAAAGCCTCCACATAGGTGGTGTGTCATGCGCAAAAGGTGGTGTTGTGAGTCCCACCTGAACTGCTGTGAGTACAACTGACGCTGGAATCCATCCCGAGATAAGCCGAGAAGGGCGGTAGACTGGCAGTGTCTTCCACGGCAGGGTGAGGAGTGTGGGGTCTCTCCTACAAGCCTTTGGAGGTACAAAGCAGGGGGCACTGGTAGCACACTGGTTATGTGAGTGGGGTTGCTAGTCACTCCTCTGGAGAAAGAGAAGGCTTTGTGCTCCTGTGCAACCTCAGAAATCTACAGGGGGCAGTTCTTCTCTGTCTTATAGAGTAGTTTGGTGTGTTTTTTTTGTATGCCAGCATGGGACCTGTAGGCATGTGTGGGTGAAGTTTAGCCTGTCAATCTGGTCACACTCAACTGGACTGGAGGATGACAGAGAGAAATGGATCACCAGAGGCAGGCCACTCCCTCTCTCTGCTTTCACAAGCAACCTGGAGTCAAGCTGAAACTTGCAAGAACTCTGGAGATGCTTCCACCACCACTGGATCCACAGACTTTGCATCCTCTGGCCTGAGATCTTCCTGCATTTTGCATCATTGCATGTGCTGCGTGAGTCTGAAGAGGAATTTATCACTATCAGACTTATGGGCTAATATTGGACCTATGAACTTGATCTGGACCGGACTGGATGTTTCCTTAATACACAGTTCCTCTTTGACATAAAGCCTTTCTTATACCTATATGAGTGTCTCTGGATATCTTTCTCTAGTCAATAGGGCCCCTATGAGTCAGAACTGAATTGATGATCATGAGTTTGGGTTTATTGTTTGGTGGGCAGCATAATCACATTTGCTTTGTGAAGTCTGCTTGCAGAAGGAAAAATGGACTTGGGTAAGGTGGAGGGAAAAGAAGAGACAAGAAGGACCATTTAGAGAGGGTCCTTTGACTGTGGTTGGCTCCTATTAAGGTTACCTCTAGAAAACCCTGCTCTGTCAGGTAGGAAAGCTGTGAAGTGGAGTTGACTTGGTGGTCCCTAACAACGACACAAACATAATCCAGGCCCCAAAGCATTTCTGTTGTGGATGAGCATGACGGAAGATAGAGCAGGAGTCATTTGGTCTCACTCTCTCGAGGGGTATCTTTGGTTGTCTTGGTTTCTGACATAGTCAACAACATTAAGATGGTGCTCTTGCACACAGATGTCCATCAGTGCAACTGTAGGATACATTGGGCCTTTATTTTGTAGGACAGACCCGTACATATATAATAAAGTATTGGTAGCTTCCCCAAATACCATTTCAAAACGTACCCACATGGCCGATATGTTGCCAATTAGGAAATAGTGCCAATGTGCATGCTTGTCAGCTTTTATGTTTTTACAAATTAGCAAGATGAAAACGGAACCTTACTTCAAAAAATGATAAATGAAAAAAAAAAAGATAAACGAGGTTGAACATTCCCATGCTAATTTGGCCAAATGTATTCATTTCTCTGTGAAGGGGGTCTTCACACACTGCCTATTTTTCCAATCAGGTTGATTATATTTTTCTTTTTTGGGGGGCATCAGTGACCTCTGGTGGGAGTAGGAGGCTCAGCCTTGCTCCTGGAGAGCTGCTGCTGGATTTGAACTGCCAAACCAGTGGGCTGCAGTGCCACACACAACCACTGCGCCACCAGGACTCAGTCCCTGATTATAATTTTCTTACTGATCTTTATGCTGCAAATATTGAATCTGGTTTGTTGTATGCATGTATGTACACACATCCATATATGTATGTATACATACATATAGGAATATGGTTTTATTTGTTTATTTTCATGCCTCAAAGAAGTCAATTAAATTCACGAGTTTTTGTTATTTTTCTTTTCTCTGTGGCTCTAGCCCCAGTAGATTTTCCTCCCTTTAGGAATACAAATAAATTTTCCTCTATTTAAAAAGTCTTAACATTTATTTATTGTTTTACATTTGTACTATCATACACTTATTTTAATATAAGGAGTAACATAGGGATTTAGCTTATTTCCCCCCTCCATGCCTAAGCATCAGTTATACCTACATCATTGATTAATTCCTAATTTCTCCATTGACTTGAAATGCCAACTTTATTGTCAATTAAATTTCTATATACACATAAATCTATCTTTGTAAGCTGTTCTGTTCTATTGATCTTTTTCTTCTTTAGTTATGCAGGGGCAGGGAATTATTTAATGTGGCTCTTCTAGCCAAAGTCTTTAACTTCCAACAAATGACCTTTCCCTGCCTGGATCTAGTAAGGAGGTGGGGGAAGAGACTGATAGGCTTCACCTGTGAGTAGTTAACAACAGGATTCCCTGCACAGCCATCCTCAAAAATGAGCCCTTCGAGGAGTAAGGAGGACGGATCCCATTACCAGTAAAAGCTGGAGATGGAGTGAGTCCTGTGCATTGGAGATTTTGTGCAGTGAATCTCTGGAATGCAGACGACAGCTACTGTCAAAGGAGCAGCAGCAGAACCAGGAGCCAGTGCCGGGAACAGCGTGGTGGACTTCCCAGAGCAAGTTAAAATGAATGCCTTTGTGCAGGACACTGGTGTCAGAGTGGGGTGCCTCTGAGCACCTAATTCAGGGAACGAGTTTGCTGCCACAGAGAACTTGAGCTGAATGTCTTCGGGTTTAAGAGTGGATGCCTCCTTGGGCATTTAATAGCAGGCATGAAACATTACAATATGTACTGGTGAACCACCACTGTGAGCATTTCTCACTGGCATTACCACTTGTTAGTGTCCTTAGTAAACCCTTTCATCATGAATTTCACCTGTGAGTTTCTGTGTAGCCATCACAACGGGTATTAAAATTCAGAGAGATCAAGTAGAGAGGTAAATTAGAAGCATTAATTAAGCCAGATCCGTGAAAATACCTATGTATTTATATTTAACATATAACTTATATTTTAGAAAGAATCCTTTGGTTCTGGTCTTTGGGGAAAGTAAAATGGAGGGTGAACAGCTGCTAACCCAAAGGTTGGAGGTTCACCTTCACCCAGGAGCACCTCAGAAGACATAACATGGATATAGACATAACATGAAGACAAAAATGTCAATCTAAGAGAAAGATGTGTGCACCAGTTCACAGACTTAAATTGCTTCTCTTCCTCTGGTGAGGTTCTGGTCAACTCAATGTGGGCTTTTCCACTTAGCCTCACCAGGGTAGCCATTGGTCACCTTCCCTTTAGACCAAGGTCCCTTCACACATTCTCAACATGCTTAGCTCTCTCATGCTAGGTCATGAACTTCAGACCAGTCAACCTGCTCTCGTCTTCTCTATTTCCTGTGAACAGTCCCACAGGTGTCAGTGGCCAAATTCAACCCGCCTATTTATTGTTGCAGTTCTCCTATTTCTAGTCAAAGAGTAGATCCAAGTGGAAACCTAGCAAGCATTTCAGCCTGCCACAGGTTTCCTTTAACATTCAGTCCCAGAGAGGAGTTATCTTCACGTTTCCAGATTCCTTCGCTTCTGAAAATAATCACTAGTCAAGATTTTCTAAGGAAACAGACTTTATCCTTCTTTATTGGTCAGTTTGACCCTCTCTTAGAATATAAGAATCCTGAGTACTCCAAAAGGCTGGGTGAAGCTAATTTCTTCAGAGAAGTCTTTCCAGGTGTGGCCTAACCCCATCTAAGCACAAGTGGGTTAATCTCTTCAGAGATGTCTTTGACACTAAGTCCTAAACCCTCTAGAGGTCAATCCTTGCCTTGAGGTAACTGGATTTGCAAACTCTTTTCATACTTCCCAATAAACATTTCTATGCATCCTTATATTTACAATAACAGTCATAAGAAATCAGTATAGGCTGAGCCCCGGTGGCGTTGTGGTTGTGCACAGGACTGAGCAAGGCTGGGCCTCCTGCTCCCACCACCAGAGGGCAGTGATGCCCCCAAAACAAACAAAAAAACAAACAGAATAAGAAATCAGTATAAACAGCATAGTCAGAAATCAAACTTAATTCTTAAAATAGTCAAGGTCAGTACTTATTAAGCTTATCTATATCCTTATCTAAACTACTATTTAAACAAAAACATTGAATTAGGTCTCTGAAGGCATCAAAACAGATCCCTGCTTTTGGTCAGGCATTCTGACCTTCTTAATGTTACGGTCAAACCTAAGGCATAGCAAGAGCAACGCCATTTTGTGCCTTAGCCAGCAATGGAAAAGTACAGAAAGCTATAGCCTTCTTGCAATAGTCAAAAATTAACTTCCAGATGGCTGTGCCCAGGAAAAGGGCCGATCACAAACGTCTTGTTAAACCTAACAAGCAGAGATTACTCAGGAACAGAGAGTAACGTCTGTGACCTGACCCTTTTCTGTATATAGCCTGTTTGTTCTCGCTCATGCAACCATGTAACTCTGCATTATGTAGCAGTCTGCTTAAGTGAACCAGAGAGTAGCCATTTTGTAGGCTTTAAAAATTATTTAAACTGCTTGCTTTGCTTGTACGCTTGTCAGCTATGAAAAAATTTTCAATTGTGTGTTCACCCACCCAGGAATGTTCTTTTAGTTTAAACTTCCTCCTCCCTAAAATGTACTCAGAAACCTTTGTAGTGGAGATCACCTCCTCAGCCAGACCCTCTTTTACTCCCCCCATCCCCTTTCATCCTATAAAGGATGTAAGTTTTGTATGCTCGGGGCTGCAGTCCAAATAAAGGCTGTAGCCCAGATTCAAATCTGTCTGTTATATGTTATAATAAACTGCCTATTTTTCTGCAGAACTTGGGTCGGTGATCTTATTTGGGCTCTCGAACCGTAACACTTAACCATTGTCCTTGAGCAGAATCCCCATTTTATAAAGGAATAACCAAAGACAGCATCCAAACAAAGTAATCAAAACTTTAACTTCCATATTGTTTGCAGAAAATAACTCAGTGAACTGCAAGGACATGTCTGACTTCTGGCTAGCCAAAGAAGTAACAATACCACGAGGCACAAGTCAAACATACATCTACTTTCCATCTTTATGATTTGTTCCTCTAGTACCCCACTCCTAAGGTACCATAATGTGTTAGTCCGGGTAGGCTAGAGGAACAAATTTCATAGACACACATATAGATGTAGAGAAAAGGTTTATACACAAGAGGAACAGGACATTGAGCCAAGTCCAGTTCAAAGTCACAAGTACGATACTAACCCATATGCCCGAAATCAGTCTCTAAAGTCTCCCTCTGACTCATGAAGTCACAGGTTAGTGGGTGCAGAATCTTGGCGCTGGCAGGGGCCTCCACATGGCTCCTCACTTCAAGGTCTCAGGGTCCATCAACAGCAGAAGCAACTCATCACTGGCAGAGGTCTCCATCTGGCCGCCCCAGCTTCAGAGGTCTGGCTCCATCAGGGCAAAGCCGTGTGGTCTCTCCGCCAGCTCCTCCAGCTTCTCAGATGCTGCCATCTTGTCTTGTTCATGTTTCTTCGTCTCTGGGACTTCCAACCACTGGGGAAGATAGCTTCTCCTCTTCACGTGGGAAACATCACAAGACATCCCAGAAGTCTCAGGAGAAAGCCATGCCCACATAGAGGCCCCATTGGCCACTCAATGGCCATCTCCAGACCAGCAGGCTAGGCCCCACCCCCACATCTCAATCACAAAATTAATATAAGCACATGACTGCCACAATGTGTTTTTCTGTTCATCTGCCCTTTAAAGGATTTATTTCTGCATATTTCCAGCCTATTTCTTCACAAGTACTTCATGTTTTGGGGCTGCTGTTGTACTTGGGAGTTGTCTTTCACCATATCTTATGACTGATTACTTTTTCAATAAAAACTATTGTTTGCATATGTGCATCCACTGGACCCACCACTTGTGTATCCGTTTATTGTCCTGTGGTGGCTTATGTGTTGTTGTCATGCTGGAAGGTATGTCACTAGTATTGCAAATGGCAGCAGGGTCACCTACTGTGGATAGGTTTCAGTGAAGCTTCCAGACCAAGAGTAGACGATGAAAAGAAATTAGCCACCGAAAATCTTATGGATATCACTGTAGCTTTGTCAGGTACTGAAACCCTCATGATCAGATGCAGGCATTGTCACAGATAGTGCCGGAAGACGAGCCTCTCAGGTCAAGGTCACGCAAAATAACTGAGACTCTGAAGGAGCTGCTTTCTCTAAGTAGAGTTGACTGTAATGTCAGGGGTGAAATAAAGCTTCCAGGAATAAAGTTTTGGGGGTCTTCATTTTCTGATAAAGCATGATTCAAAGTGAGAAGAATCAGCTATCTAAACAAATAAACAAACAAACAAAAAAACCTTCAAACAAATGCAAACTTACTGCCTTTGAGTCAATTTTGACTCATAGGGACTCTGTAGAACAGCCCCTGTGAGTTTCTGGGACTGTTAACTCTTTCCAGGAGTAGAAAACCCCGTCTTTTATCCAGTTTTAAGTCATTGGCATCTCAAGCAAATAAAACTTTTGCTGACAATCATCCAACTATTATCAAAAAGGCTTTTTCCTGTGGGACTGCTGGTGGTTTCAAACAGCCAACCATGTTGCTGGCGCCTGTGAATAACAATGTCATAAATTGTATGGGAAATAGCGAAAGAGGGCTGCTGCAAAAACCATAGACACCTTCATTATACAAAAGTATTAAAATGTGAAGCTAGGTCTAGACGCTTCTTAGAACGATGCTTCCATCTCTTTAACCCTAGTGGTTATGCATTGGCCACATAGTTGGCAGTTTGAAATGCCAAATGGGATATACTAAGGATGTGAGGGGTCCCTGGGGTGCAGGGTGCTCATGTGTTGATAATGGAAAGGTTGGGGGTTCGGGTTTGCTTTGAGCGTCCTTGGAAGAAAGGCCTGGTGGTCCAGTGCAGAGCAGCCATCGGAGCACAGCCCCTCTGACACCGTTGAGTTCTCAGGAGTTGAAGTTGACTCAGTGGTGACCGCTATTGGTACCAGTTCCTTCTCCTATAACTTTTTCCCTTTCCAACGCGCTGAACCCGTTGGCCTCCCCTCACAGTGACAATGTGTGAACAGCTGAGAGCTTTCTTCTCCCTTCTGTGGCCCAGGGCATGCAGTCGGAGGGGGAGTTGTCAGGCCTGGCCTTGACTCTTTGATCTCAGAAGTTAGTCTACTGAGGTATCCCAAGGCTCCTTCCACAAGTTTGGGGAGTATATCTTGTTTCAGGTGAACAAGAGGCCTGTCTTTGATCTTTATGTCTTTCTTTTTTTGGGGGGTGGGCATCACTGCCTCTGGTGGTCATGGGCACTACCCAGTGCTACTCCTGAGAGCCGCTGCTGGATTTGAACTGCCAAGCCAATGGGCCACAGTCCCACACTCAACCACGTATGCCACCAGGGCTCAGCCGATCTTCATGTCTTTCTTCCAAATTACCTCTCAGCTCAGGGGCCTCGCAGCCTCCCCACTACCCTGCCTCTTCTGCTGTTTCACTGGGTGCTGCTTCTCCTGGTCTCAAGTGATTTTTTTCATGTTTCTGCCTTAGAAGAGTTTTGCCCTAATGTATATTATTGACAATTCCCGGGCTCCTTCACACTTGGCTCAGCTTCCTCTCCCTTCTGACCACGTAGTCTGGGAATTACCCTCATAAATTCCAACATCTTTCTCTTTACCCACCATTGTGAAACAATTATGACATGAGTTTGTTTCCTTTCAAAAGGTAGACTTTTGCAAGTGAATTAAAGTAAAATTGAAATGTATTTTATTTCACTCCATTAACGACTCAGTGGGGAGGGAGTTGGGGGGTGAGTGGGATGGTTTGGCTGTAATTTCTCTGACTTTAGAAGTATTTAATGCTGTCTTTGGGAGCATGGGTGGCGCAGTGGTGCAATTCTCAGCTTCACGTAGGAGATCCCAGGTAGATTTCATCTCCTGCTTCTCATGGGTAGCACTGCCCATCTTTGTCGAGGGTTGTGTGTGGCCAGGAGGCTGGTCAGTCTTCTGTGGACCTTCCAGACTAGGAAGAAGGGCCTGGAAAATAGTGAATGAAAATCCAATGGCTCACATTGTGGACAGATCATGCGCATATCGTGACACCAGGCAACAACTGGTTCTGTGTGCTTGGGGTCGCCACAAGTCAGGACCACCAACGAGGATGCATCTTTACATAAGAGGGCTGGAGGGGGAAAAAAAGTCCTGGAGGAAAATGGAAAGTGGGTCCCATGTTGGCACTCATTTTTCTTTAAGGAGTCCTAAGCTAGAGGCCAGCAGTTTCCTTTGAAACGATGGTATCTAAAAGCACCCAGAGCGCCCTCAAAGTTGTGTGTGCCTCCATGTCTTAAACTCTTAAAGTGTCATAACCCAGGGTTTGAGCAGTGGGTAGTAGATGAGCCTCAGCGGGCAAGCCAAGACATGGAGAACAGGCACCAAGAAGAATTCCCTATGCTGTCAATCTCATCCTTTTCATGGCCTCATGCAGATCGCAGAGGAGTCTCTGGGCCCCAGCCGACACGTGTGAGACAGAGGGCACTTGACATACTTGGGAATGAGGGGCCAGCTGCTTGTCATCTGGGAAAACTGCTTGAGTGTAGGAGGGTCATGCTTGCATGTGGCAGGGTAGGAGTGGGGTTCCCCACCATCTTGGGAAGAAGCTCCAAGGGCTGGAGGGGTGGGGCTCACTGAGAGAATTAGCACCCAGCAGGAAAGAGAAGAGAGCCTGGTGCTCATCCAGGGCCTGACAGTCTCTGGGAACAGCGGAGAAGTCAATGTTGGCCTCACTTTGCTAGATAGGGAGCCAAGGAAATCTGCTTGCTGGTTCTTTCTTTCTTTCTTTCTTTCTTTCTGTCTTTCTTTCTTTCTTTTTACCATTTGGCTACCTTCTTCTTCTTCTTTTAATTAAAATTCATTCTATTGTGGGCTCGTACATCGTTTTTCACAATACATAAATAAACATACTGTGCCAAGCACTTTCCCACGTCCACTGCTGTTACTGCCCTCCAACTACTTTCCTTTTCAAATGTCAAGATCAAATGCTTGGCCGCCAGCGGAAAGGTTGGTGACTTGAACTCACCAACTGCTCTTCAGGAGAGGGATGAGGCCGTTTGTCTCCATATGGATACACAGCTGTGAAGACCCTGTCCGACAGGGCAATCTATGAGTCACGCGGGACTCATCAGCAGGGGAGGGTGCTTTTTAAAGTGCTAGTCATAGAGAGCAAATTTCCAATTCTTACTTCCCGTCCAGAGATTCACTCCCCCTGCCCCCCCCAGGAGATGACACGTGTCTTCTCAGTCCTGCCTCCATTGACGTAGACATGGGCACCCAGAAACATTCCGTCTGAAAGTGTGTGGACATAGACAGGGTGATTCCACACTTAGCATGAGAACAGGGCACTCAATCCGTTTATAGAGGATTCAACCCTGTTGTGTTCTTGAGGGACCCAGATGGCGCAGCAGCTGAGCACTCCGCCGCTCACTGCAAAGCCACCAGTGGCCCCTCGGGGGAGACCCATGTGTCAGTCTGCTTCTGTCACTCTTGCAAAGCTGCAGACCCGAGAGCTAGATCAACCCTGCCCCGTCCGAGTCAGAATGGATTGAACAACAGCAATGTCGAAGGCAGGAGGATCAGGATCTGCTCCGGCTCCGCACTGTGACTGTCTAGGTTAGAGACTCAACACTGCCACCCAGTCAATTCTGATTCACAGCAAGCCTCTAAGACAGAGAACTGCCTCTGCAGGTTTCTGAGACTCTAATTCTTTATACGAATAGAAAGCTTCATCTTTCCCCCCTCATCGGAGCTGTCATCCACTGTGCCACCAGGCCTCCTTTTTATCGGTTAAGGAAGTCTGAATTAGTGGAAGTCGGTATTGAGCAACAGATTGTCATAAAATCATCTGGTAACATTTTATAAATGTGCTTTGATTGGGACTGGCGTTAGCGAAAGAGTAATTCACCTGTAGAATGACCTACAACAGTGACTTTGAGTTTTACATTTGCCTGAAACAATTTGTTTATATAAAATTCCACTCTTCTAGACCAAATGCTTTTGTCAACTAGTACTCAGTTGTGTCGCATTATACCAGCTTGAGAAAGGACTTTTGAACCTGTGAGGGGAGGATGAGAGATTAAGCAATTCTGGATATTTATTAACCTGGACTTGCTGCTTCTGTAACCATCCTCAGAGAGAACTGCTTCAGGGGACAGTGGTCCTGTCCAGTCCCTATGGACAGTGGTCGTGAGGAATTATAGTCGACAGTGATTGCCTTTGTCTCCTCAGACCTTTCCCTTGCCAGATGCTAACAGAACTTACCCTCTTGCCACCAAGGATGGGCACAAAACCCGAGCGAGGCGAATCGGAGCTCCCTCCTGGGATTTTTCACATGGCAGTGGGAGAGGGAAGCCTGCTAGTCTTTGTGTAGAGTGGGATGACAATGAGAACCAGGCTACAAGGGACTCTGGAAGAGGAGGGAATAAAATCAACATAAGCAGTCCCAGCGAGAAAAGGGGCTGACACTTTCAGCCATTTCTGAAGCTGGCTCCATCTCTGTCCTTCCCATAGTTGAGTTGAGTTGATAGATCCCTTACTTTGCCTGAACTTTTTGAACTGGTGTTGTGTAACCTGCAGCACAGCTTGTCTAAGGTAGGGCTCAACCATTCTTCACGGTACCTAGAGAGGTTGGGTAACTGTGTAATCACATCTATCACCCTGACTGTATTCCTCTGGTCCCTAAAGGATCTAAATCCATGCTTTGTCATCGGAGGTTCCAAGAGTTAAAAATTCAATTAGAATTGAACAGCTTCTTACTTGAGCTCCCCCCTTTTTTTTTGGGGGCATCACTGCTCTCTGGTGGTGGGAGTAGGAGGTCCAGCCCCACTGCTGGAATTGAACCTCTGTCCCAGTGGGCCGCAGTCCCGCGCACAACCACTACGCCACCGGGGCTCAGCCCTTTTTTTTTTTGAGCTCCCTTTTGACCCATTTTAAAGTTGCTCTAGTTTTTAATATTTTCTGCTTTCTTTTGATTGGGGTGTTCCTCCATTTTGTTTTGCTATTGTTGTTAGTTTTTTTGGTCTTGGTTTTTTTTTTTTTTTTTTTTTTTTTTTTTTTTTGGTATATGAAATCTAGGATGGGTGAATCTATAGAACTGGATTAATGGTTTCTTTAGGGAGTATAGCAAAGGCAGTTGGGGTAATGGGACACTAATAATAATGAGCACAAAGAAGAACATTTTATTTTATAAAATTTAATAAATGATTTTCATGGGGGCTGTTACAGCTCTTATAATAGTCCATACATCAATTGTGTCAAACACATTTGTATATATGTTGCCATCATCATTTCCCAAACATTTTCTTTCTACTTGAGCCCTTAGGATCAGCTCTTCTTCCTTCCCACCCTCTTATCCTCATGAGTCCTTGATAATTTATAAATTATTTCTATTTTCATATTTTACCCCATCCACTGAAAAATGTTTTAATATCGATTAGGGTAATGATTGTACAGCTCTTTTTGATAGGATTGAACGATCAAATTGTATAATTTGTTCCAATAAAGCTGTTAAAGAATAAAAGCCTCAAATTGGAAAAAAAAATGATCTGATTCCTATTACTTGAGTGAGTCTAGTCTACTTATTTTTGATATTTGAGTTTTAGGAAAAGCGTTATGAAAGCTGATGCTCTCAAGAACAAGGGTGAGAGGAGGAGGGATTCATTTAGAGTTGCCTTGTGGAAAATCCAAACCTACAGAGTGTCTGTGTGGGTGTGGCGTCCGCGTGTTCTGGAGAAGGACAAACCATGAAGCAATTGACTTCTCCACAAGCCTTTTGAAAACAATCAAGGTGTTTTTTTGTTTTTTTTTAAAATCTTGCTTGGATCCACAATCAATGGTCATCGCAGCAGCAGTCAAGAGATCAAATGACGGATTGCCTTGGCTCAGTCCGCTGCACAAGGCCTCTTCAGAGTATGGAAAAGGACGTGGCTTTGAGGACTAAGGCGCACCTGACCCAAGTCATGGTATTTCCCATCGTCACACGAAAGTTGGACATTGACTAAGGAAGACCAAAGAAGATTAGATGAGTTTCAATTGTGGTGCTGGTGAAGAATATTGAAAATATCATGGACTGCTGTAAGAACACACCCTCAATCTTAGAAGACGTATGCTCTGAATGCTCCTTAGAGGCCAGGATGGGGAAACTTTGTCTTACTTTGAACATGGAGTCAAGAGAGACCAGTCCCTGGTCTCCTTGTAACCCAGAACATGGCGCTTGGTAAAGTAGCGGGTCAGGGAAAAAGAGGAAGCTCCTCAACGAAATGGAACAACACTGTGGCTGCAACAATGACGCAAACATAGAACCAGTCGTGAGGCTGGCACAGGACCAGGCAGTGCTTCAGTCCGTGGTGCTTAGAGTTGCTACGGGTCTGAACTGGCTCCTTGGCGCAACAAGAAGCCATTTCTCCTCCTCTTCTTCGAATGATAGATTCCCAAAACTCACTGGGGCCGGTCACCCTGCCTTCTTTTCCTTGATATGCATGTCTTTCCTCAGCATGCCCTTAATTTTAAGGCTGGGGATAAAGTGCATTTGTTGAGGCTATCACCAATAGCATTAAGGATCACAGAATTGGGGAAAGGGAGGTGTAGACTTGACCCAACTCAAAAAAAATTGTGTTGACATAAGTGGGGATATATTCTTATACCAGATGGGCTCTGGGATGCTGATATTGGATTCTCCCAAGGAGGACTTCCTGGCAGGTTGCCCTTTGGTTACTCGTAGGGATGTAGTCATTGGCCTACAGAACAAGCCAACTGACGTGGGGAACTTGAAGTGAAATATAGTATTTTTTTCTTTACAACTTGGTTATTTCTACCTCACTTCGTTCTAAAAATATGTAGTAACTGTATAATAGGGTAGTGGGTTATTAGGTGGGCTGCTACAAGGTCCATTATTGCTATTATAAGGTGAGTAGTTCAAAATCACCAGATGCTCTGAGAGAAACAAGGCTGCCTACTCCCCTAAAGATTTGAGGTCTCAGAAACCCCAAGGGAGCAGTTCTAGTCTGTCTTGTAGGGTCACTAAGAGTCAGAATCAACTAGATGGTAGTGATTTTGGTATGGTTTTGAGTGCTAGGTACTTTATGTAATCACCACTGACCCCCATTAAAGCCTCCGAGTGTTGTTTTATTTAGTCTTCTTGTTTTTTTGTTTTGTTTTGTTTTTTAGTCTTCTTTTGCATTTGAAGAAACGGAGACTTAAATAACTTGCCCAAAGTAGTGACTTGAAATGAGGGAATCTGATTCCAAACCTAATTCTTTTACCAGATGGGTTCTGGGATCATGAGAGTATGATTCTTGCTGCTCTTTGGATACGAGTAGGGCTGTAGTCACTAATATAGACTGAGCTCTTTCAATGGGTCTCTTCCCCAAGGAAGATTTCAAATAACACCAGTGCAGGGCTCTAACACAGGCCAATGAAACCAGAGTCTCTGAGGGGTGGGACCAGGCACTGGTAGGGATTGAAAAGCTCACCAGACAGTTTCAGGGGGCAGCCAGGGTTCAGAGCCGTTGCACTACGCAAGATACCTTGTCTCACGGCCATTTCCAGTTGCTTAGTCACCCTCCTCTCCTCTCGTTTCCTCATCGAATACCTTAGCATTTCTTTGTGATTTTTATCTTGAAAGTGTGCCCAGAATCTGACTCTGATCACAGTTTCCACCGCTGCTATCCCACATGCTGCTTCCATATCATTGCAATAGATCTTGCTTCTATCCTCCCCCCCTTAGTCTGTACTGTTCAGCAGCCAGAAAGATTCCTCTAACATATGTTTGGATCGTGGAATTCCATGTGCAAAACTCTCTGGTGACTCCCAGCTCAGCCGGAATAACATCAAAGTTGTTTCTAGGGTCTACAAAATTCTCTCTGACCTGGCTCCCCGACCTCACTGATCTCAGTGTCATCCCTCTCTTCCTCCTTCTTACTTCCCTGCAGCCTATCTAACTCTCAGCTGGCTCTGGCACATGCTAACAGGGTCTGGTCTCAGGATCATTGCACTGGCTGGTTAACCCAGCAACTCATTCATTCCTCCCCCCCTTTTTTTTGCCTTCCTTCAAATGTCACAGTGTCTGAGAGGCTTTTCAAAGCTACCTCTCCACTGTAGTAACGACTCACTACCTGCTTCACTCTTCATCATGGCACCTAGTATTTGTTGATAGGACACCTATCTTTGTTCTTTACAATGTCAGCATCCTGAGAGCAAGGGTGTTGCTTTGTTGTTTCAGTCTTCATCCCTAGAATGATCAACAAGCCATTTCAGAATGAACAAATGCACTTTATGCAACTTCAGTGTAAGAAATTAGAAGAGAAAATAAGGCAAAGGAAAAAGAAAACAAAATTCTAGATGAGGTTCATGCCTAGAATAATTCCATTTATCTGGTGTGTTTTGCTTGGGGTTTGACTGCATTTTGGGCTGTTGGCTTTTTAGTAACCAACATTAAAAGAAAATCAGAACAAGTTAACAAATTTACAGTATTGTAAGAAAATAAATAAAAATCAAAGGCTGCTACCCATGGGAAACACAACTCTTTCTAATATTAAAACAAAAGATAGATGATCAATTTAAGCCTCATTAGAGGATCCAGGGTGAGAAAGTGGGTAATTGTCCTACCATCAATAGAATGAGCTTCAAGAAGTTCTTTGATGCTAGGAAACTGTGAAGTCGATATTGCTGACTGAGGGAAGCGATCTGTTTGCCTCCTTTTGGTAATAGAATTTTAGTTCTGAGACTAAATTGTTTTGTTTTTGAAACTTCTCGATACCCTGGTCTTTGCATAATTAGTCAATAAATCCTCTGAGCATGAGAGACAAGGCCCTCAGTCAAAACCAAAGGACTCTGGATTATCTCCAGAGAGGCCAACTGTCCTAATTTCCGTGGGACAAAGGGGTTTACTGGGATGTGGAACACTTAGTGCTAAAGCCAGGCAAGTCTAGGCAACCAGATGGACCCTAAGGATTTCACTCTGGTGGGCTGCCTTTGTGAAATATCTGTTCTATGAAAGAATGGGTTGCTTTGAGCCTCTGTGATTGGTATGCTGAATTCTTGCTTCTCCTTTTCTAGCCCATACATGGATAAAGCAAGCAGAACTGGAAATGTGGGATAATATTCCAGAGGTTCTGGGCTGAGCATTCAAATTCAATATAAGTGGATAAGAGGGCAAACATTATCAGGGAGGCTTGAGATGCAAAGATAACTTGAGTTAAGGAAGACACCCAACAGGTGGAGATGAGAGTGGGGATAGAAGAGAACAGAATGCCAGGAAAGAGGCCACCAGATCCTGTTGTGAGTTGGAAAGCCATGGAAAAACCTCTACTTGAGGGATTCTGGACAAGTGAGGAGGAGTCCTGGTGGGACAGTGGTTAAAGTGCCGGGCTGCTAACCAAAAGGTGGCTGGTTCAAATCCATCCACTATTCCATGGGAGGACAATGGAGCAATCTATTGCCATAAAACCCGACAGCTTTGGGATCCCCATAGCGCAGCTCTGCTTTGTCTTATAGGATCATCCTGAGTCAGAATGAACTTGACCATGAGTTTTTGGCTGAGGTGCCTTGGTAGTGAACCACGAGGGCCTGTGAACCACGACGTCAGCAGTTCAAAACCACCGGCCATTCCAAGGGAGAAAGGCGGGTGTTTTCACTCCCATAAGGAGTTGCAGTCTGGGAAGCTCCCAGGGGACAATTCTAGCCATTTTATAGGTTTGATGCGTGTCCAAATTGAATCGACTCTGTGACAGTGAGTTTGGCTTTTTGGTTTACTAGCCCAGTGTTGGTGGTTGAAAGCAAAAGCTGGCACTTGGAAAACCACAACTCAACAGTGCAGTTCTACTCCGTAAACAGGGTTCCCCTGGTCTGGACTCAACTGGATGGCACTGATTTATTTTTGTCAGAGTGCAGAGTGATTTATAGACTTAAAAAATGTGGATTGTAGTTAGTAGAATAAAGATGAATGTTCTTTAATTCCACAAACCCCGAAATTATGTCTGTAGCCTAATGATTAATCTTTCAGTTTTTATATGTGTATTTTAAACATGGGAGTGTACTATTGTATTGTATCTTTTTCTTTAGGCATCACTGCCCTTTGGTGGTGGGAGTAGGAGGCCCAGCCTTTGCTCCTGTGGAGCTGGAATTGAACCTCCATCCCAGTGGGTCGCAGTTCCGCACACAACCACTATGCCACCGGGGCTCAGCCCTTGTATTGCATCTTGTAACCTGATTTCCCCCTTGTATGCACACTGTAAGTATAAAAAATTAAGCTCAGAGATAAACCTGAAAACGGTTGGCATTCCTTAGTTTTGTTTTTTTTTGTTTTTTTTTTCATTTTTGTGGGCATCACTGCCTCTGGTGGTTGTGGGTGCTACCCAGCCACCACTGGATTTGAACCGCCAAGCCTGCAGGCTGCAGTTCCGCACTCAACCACTTACGGTTGGCATTCCTTAGTATCTTGTTTTCCAGGGTTTACTGTGTGCCATTTTTGCACGTTATTATATTTCTTGGAAAGACATCTTATGTGGTGCACCCAAACAAATAAACAACAGCAACAACACAAAACGAACTGTCATGGAGCAGATTTGGACTCAGGGCACCTCTTGGTCGTCAAAGTGGAAGTGCTCACCATAGGGATTTTGATGAGTACAACCTTTTATAAAGAGATGGCCAAGGCTTTTCCTTGGAGCCACTTTCTAGGTGGACTTACATTGTCAGCCTTCCAGGTAGCATAGTATCCATTTGCAGTCTCCAGGGAATCCATTTGATGGTTAATTCCATCCAAAACCTACCCGATGACACTGAAAGGGTAGCATTTACTCTAAAGAAAAGATAATAGGATAAGGGGACAATGGAACACGGAATGACTCGAATATAATGAAAGAATGTGGCCACGGCATGAAAAATAACATCACCGTTAAGCGAGGATGTAATACGTTAATAGAGACTTGTGAAATTACCCAAGACAATAGCCCTTCGACACCCTTCCAGTGTGGAACTGAACTCTCTCTCCGCTCAGCTTTCAGACAAATGAGAGTCTTAAGTGGTGATTAACAACACCAGAGAGAATCCTTAGAAGAATCATCCATAAGAGATCCAAAGAGCAGGGTTTGTCTATCCAGGGAGAAATCTCAGAGGGCAAGAGGGAGATTTAAAAGGCAAAAAAGAATGGGTGGAGATGGTGTACACAGGGAGGACGTGGGGAGACGGCTGCTACAACGTCATGAATAAAATGTGAACACATTGCCGAATGCAGAACCAATTTGCTCTGCAAGCTGTCAGCCAAAGTACAATAAAAGTGAGCAAAACATAAAAGATGAAAGAACTAACAGATGAAGCAGACAGTCCCCGACTGCCATTATTGACTGACTAGAGACCATTACTACCTCCACTGATGAGGGCTACAATACAGGGACCCTAAGAGAATGGGAGAAAAATATGGAATAAGACTCAAATTCTTAACAAGTCCAGCCTTATTGGATGAATTGAGGCTAGAGGACTTCTTCAGATTATTGTCCTAAGCTTCTCTTTGAACCATGACCTCATGAAGTCACATGTGAATGAAGTAACAGATTGGGAGACAAAATACCATAAGCTTGGTGTACCATAAAAACCCATCTCTGTGAGACCAGAAGGTCAACATTACTCTATCACAAAGGTGAGGAAGAAGATAGAGGAGCAGGGAAGCTTGAGCTCAGGCAACAGAACAACCAGAATGCTAGCAAAGAGAATGCTGGTGCATTTTGGGGGATTGAAGAGCACGTAATCTTACTGAGTAATTTACATAGAAACTTGTCAAATGTAAACATCATTTTCAGTGCAAACTTTTCACTAAAAAGCTACAATAGAATATTATGAATAAAAGACTGAAAAGTGAGCCCTCAGCTGCTAGACATGCTGTCAGCGATCAGTTCTCTCTGGGAAGTGACATTACTACAGAATGACTTTTCCAAAGTTCATGTTCCCACCTGGGTTAGCCTGTATTCCATGACTGTTAGATGCAGGTGTGGGAAGGTCTGGTCCCTCACCTCTATGAGGGCCCACTCGGAAAGGCTATCGAAGTTTTAGGGTCCTCGGGGTGGGGGGGTGGGGGTTGAGACTTTCCTGAGCCTGCACCACAGCCTGATTTCTATATCTGCTCATCTTATATCCTTCCATCTCATCCACTAGTGTCAAGCCTAAGAATATTCTCTTGGCAAATTTCTTGCATGAGAAGCTATGCTCCACAAGGGGCTTTTCAAAACCCTCAACTTGTGATGACATTTCAGACCTATTGCTGTCTCTAAGATGGTCTGGAGAAAGAGTTCTTGAAGACAAAGCCAGCTAGCTGTGATAACCCAGTGTTTCAACAGAGAAACAGAAACAGAAATGAGATCTATTCATTCACTAGACACAACAATTGAATTGATTAAATCCAATTAACTGAATAGGCAAATCTCAAAAATTTAATCCTGAATCAAAACAGAAAACCAAAAATAGCCAACCCCCCCCCCCCAAGAATGTACCTGGTATTAAAATCCCAAAATCTACACCTGTGGTTGTTCAATCGATTCCAGCTCATGGCAATCCCATGTGTTAGAGGAAATAGTTCCATGGGATTGCCTGGGTTATTTTGATGGAATTCAGGGCATCACTGGATGTGTTCGAACCACCAACCTTGAGGTTAATAGTATTGGAGAAACCACTTTTGCCACTAGTGTTGTTACTGCCATTGAGTTTATTCCCATTCACAGTGACCTTGTAGAACAGGGTGGAACTACTGTGGATTTCCAAGACTGTTACACTCTACAGGAATAGAAACCCTCATCTTTCTCTCATGGAACAGCTGGTGGTATTGAACTTCTAACTTTTTGGTATAACCCACTTCTTGTTAGATGCTGTCAAGTTAACGTGAAGTGTAGTTCCCCTATGTACACCGGAACAGAGCACTGCCTGATACTGTGCACCTTTGCGATTGTTATGTGTGAGGCCATTGTTGCAATCATTGTGTCATTTGATGTCATTGAGGGGCTTTCCCTTTGTCTCTGCCTTTCTATTTTTCCAAGTTCTGCCGCCCATGGTATAGCCTGAGAATATTCTCTTGGCAAATTTCTCGCATGGGAAGCTATGCTCCACAAGGGGCTTTTCAAAACCCTCAACTTGTGATGACATTTCAGACCTATTGCTGTCTCTAAGATGGCATGCTCCCGCTCCCTCCCTCCCTCCCTCCCTCCCTCCCTCCCTCCCTCCCTCATTCACTGCCATTGAGTCAATGCAGATTCATAGCTAGCCTGTAGGACAGGAGCGAACTTCCCTTGGACATATCTGAGACAGGAACTCTCTATGGGTACGGAAAGTTCTGTCTTTCTCCCCATGGCATGGTGGAAGTTCTTAATTTTTAAAATAGACACAATTATGCCCATACGTTCTAATGGAAAAGGCTGACAGCAAACTAGCAAATAAATAAATAATTAATATTATGATAAGGTGCGCAGGCGCGTGTGCACACACACACACACACCCTGTCTAACATAGGAACCATTTCTATTTGATACAATTTTCAATTGAGTTTTTACTCTTTTGCCTTATAATTTAACATACATGATCTTCTCTTCCTTGTTTGAAATCTTACTTTAAAAATCATTTTCCCCTTATGTATAATTAAATGTAGGTTAGGGCGATACATCTTGGTCACAATCATATTTCTGAAGACTTAATTCACTATTAGTTGTATCTATGACCACATTAATTATCATTGCAGGATGATGTCATTAAATATTTACCACTTATAAAAGTTAATAAACACCTGGAATATTATTCTATATTGTTTAGGTGTGACATGCGCATAGATGTTATATATATATATATATATATATATATATATATATATACATGTATAGTTTTAATACAGAAATGCTTCGGTACAGTAGCACCCAATTAAGATAAACTCATGGAGAACGACAAAAGCACATATCACTGATCTTTAATGCAATTGTTTTAAAATCAGCCACATCTGGAAATACATATTCTAAGGGGTAGAGAGAAACAGAAAATGAACAACAGGTATAATTTAACTAAAGGTCGGTGGAAACTTTGAGGGGAATAAATTTTCTCAATTGCTGCTTAGATATACCAATCTCTTCATCGCCAGATCTAGACAGACAAAAAAGAATGGTTGCAGTCAATAAAAGTCAATGGCAAACATGTAGTGAATGTATTCAATGTGCATCTCAATATGTTCGACACATCTACATCATCAGTGTGTGTCAGTGCACTTATTCTTTCATAGTGGGGCGAATACTGCTAGAACAGGCATTTTAAAAAACATACTGTGTGCAGGACATCCTTTTGCTGGAGGCAGGTGGAGGGTGTTATCTCGATGGATGGTACTTTTCAGGGTACAGAATGCCATCAATCAGTCAGGTGATCTTCACGCAGCTGCAGTTGTCAGCACAGCCTCTGATCATTGTGTTGAATTCTTGATTCTCTCTTGAAAGCTCAGTTCAGTTGTTCCTCTGAGTGTGCGGAATATGCAGAGTCCTTCCTAAGGTGCACACTTTCGCCACTCCTCACTTCTGGGTGGGAACATCTCTGGGATGTCTCTGTTAGTGAGAAACAAACATGGGAGCATGGGAATGGATGGGTCAGCTTATGCTTCATCTTCTCCCTACCTCCTATTATCTCTCAGAGGACTTCTACCTGAAAGTCGAATTTCCCAGGAAGAGAGTAACTTCTGGAACTTTAGAAGATTCTCAGAGCCTCACATTTGAAGGTTTGGTTCTAGTGACCTGGTGATCTTTCCTAACCTCCTTCTAAACTGAACACAGCAGTTCAAAGGAATGCATGCCCCAACCCCACCACCTGAAAATCATCTCCCCCCTCTTTGTAAGGACCAGCTAGCCTCACACTTGCCATGTTCCTTCAAAAACGAATGGGCATGTCTTTCTCATAGCCTCCTAATTAGAGGATCAAGAAGAGTGGGGGTAAGACATTCAAACCAAGTGTGTTTTAATGGCAATAGTCAGAAATTCAAACAAAAAAGATCTTGAATTCTAACCCTTCCCATCCAAGCAGCTTCAGGTCCTCCCAAAACAAAATAAACAAACCAAAAATCTCCACTGCTGTCTAATTTGTCTTGAATTATGGGAGCCCTGTCCGACAGAGTCAGCTGTTCTGGGAGGACATCAAGGACAGCAAACACAGAGAAACCAAAGGCCCTTTATGTGGGGGGGGGGGAGCGCATCACTGCCCTCTGGTGATTGTGGGAATTACCCAGTCTTGCTGCTGCTGTATTTGAACCGCCAAGCCAGTGGGCCGCAGTCCTGCACTCAACCACTACGCCATGGGGGCTCAGCCCCCCAAAGGCCCTTTAAAAGATAGGAAAGAAATAAAAGATCAGAGTGCATGTCAGAAGAGACTCTGAAACTTGCTCTGCAATGCGGAGTACCTATCTCAGATCTAAGAAATGAAGAAGGAAAATTGCTGAAACCGAAAATTTCAGCTGACAACTTGAGAACAGAAAGTACTCTGGTGAATCGAATAAAGACATTTAGAAAGCCAAAAAGGGAAAATCATGTTCAGCATATCTCATGATGAACGAAATGAAGAAACACATGAAGCTTCAAGTTGCAATACTGAGAGAGTCTGTGTGCAAAATTCTGATGGATGCAGAAAGCATAAAAATGATGGAAGGAAGGCACAGAGTCTTTGTACTAAAAAAGAATCGACCATGGTTCAACCACTTCTAGAGAGTTTATAATGAGCCAATCATATTGAATAATTCACTAATAATATTGATGGAAGAAGTCCAAACTGCACTGAAACTATTAGAGAAAAACTGGGCACCATAAATTGATGAAATATCAATTAAAATGTTTCAACAAGCTGATGCAGCACTACAAGCACCCACTAGTTTATGCCAAGAAATTTGGAACACCAAATGGAAAAGAGTCATAGTTTTACTCATTCCAAAGAAAGTTGACACAATAGCCTGTGGACATTATCGAACAATGTCTTTCATCTTATATGCAACCAACATATTGCAGGCGATTTCAAACCAGCTGCATCGAGCTGCTAGAAATCCCAACCATATTCAGAAGAGGAGAAGGAGAGAGGGATATCATTACTGCTGTCAGATAGATCGTGGCCGAAAGAAGAACAATCACAAAGAAGTTTCCTTGTCTTTCATTGACCATGCAAAGACATTCAATTATATGGGTCCTAACAAACTATGTGTAGCATGGCAAAGAATGGGAGTTCAAGAAGAATTCATTGTGACTCTTGTGGTACCTGAACATGGACCAAGAAGGAGTTGTTTGAACAGAACAAGGGGACAGAGAATGGTCTGAAATCAGGAAAGGTGTGTGCCAGGCTTGTATCTTTCACCCTACGTCTTCAATCTGTCTGCTGAGAAGTCGACGTACTTGCAGGGCACTGCATCGGAATTAGAGGAAGGCAGATTTAAAAACTCCAATCTCTAGCTGACACCATCTTGCTTGCTGAAAGGGATAAGGAGTTGAAGCACTGATGAATATCACAGGCATCAGCCTTCAGTAGGAATTGCCACTCAGTTTTTAAAAATGAAGAATCCTTACAAGAGGAAGAATAGATAGTAAATATCATGATAAATGGAGGGAAAATGGAGTTGTTGAGAATTTTATGTTAGTTGAATATGAAGCTGATGGAAGCAGTAGAGTCAAGATGTTAAATGATGCATGGCCTTGGGCTAATCTGTTGTACAAGACCTCTTTAGTGTTGAGAAGCACAGCTCTTACTCTGTGTACTAAGGTGTGCCTGACCCCAGCCATGGTATTTTGAATAGCCTCATCTGCAAGTGAAAACTAGAGTTTAAATAGGGAAGGCCAGGGAAAAGCTGATGCATTGGGACTGTGATGTTGGGGAGGAACAAACAAGCCTAGCTTGGAAGGATAGGCAGAATGCCCATTAGAAGGACGGATGGCAAGACTTCATCTCACACACTCAGGGCATGCTATCAGGAGAGATTCGTCCTTTAAAAGGAGCATCATGCTGGGTGAAGAGGGGCAGCAAAATGCATAGGAGCACCCTCTCTGAGGTGGCTGGACACAGAGTCTGCAGCAATAGGTGCAAACATGAGAGCGCTTGTGGAGATTGCTGGGCCTGGCAGGGCTTCATATAGGATCTTTTTGTCCATAGAGCCCTGTGAACTGGAACCCACTTGAGGACATGTCATCACCACCACCACCTCCTTCTCCTTGGACTCGGTCAGCTCACAGTTCCTGACAGCAGCTCATCTTCTCTTCTAAGTGTATCCTCAGCTCCTGGCCAGATTCACAGCTCTGCACGTTGGGGAAAAGGGGGAACAGAGCAGTATATGATTGTATGCATATGACGCCTTCTCTCCTGCCCCATCAGAAGACACTTGGCTTTGTCTGATCAAGTTGCTTTGCAATAGAAGAAGCCCAGTCAAACCATCCTCATCCTCCTATTCTCTCCCAGGACCCAGAGCTTCTGTTCTGGTGCCCATCTCTCTTTGTCTATGTTTGCACCCTCTGAAACCAGCCTCTTTTCTTACCTTACAATTTTGATCACCATCAGCGTTCTGAGTCCTTGAGCCCCAGAGACAGTCTGTCACCTGAGCCCAGATGGTTCTCTGAGCTGGTGTGTCCTCCAACCCTATTGCAGCCACAATTGCTTCTGGGCCATGTTCTTGGTGCAGTTGGGACAAAGGAAATTGGAAGGGATTGTGGCTTGCTTAGAAGATCTCACAGAAAGAGAGTCACTGCTCTTGTTCAATTCTTTATTTGAAGGCCTAAAATTCATCTAGGGAGGCCTTTTCAGGGGGCCCCTGAGGCAGTATTCACAATACTAAGCAGCAGCTTCTGTCTCTCTTTTTTAAAACAACTTGCAATGTTTGCTTTTATTTTGTTCTTTATGCTTTCAAAATGAAAAGTGATAGTATTAAGTCAATTTCTTTTTGCTTGTTATTCTTTTTTAATATTTGGTCTAAGTATTTACAAGTCTTAAAGGTGCCCTAAAGATTCCAAACATATTAACAATGCAGCTTCTCTTTTATTTTTGCCATTCACTGCAGCACTTTTATTTCTCCTGACACAACAGTCTGTTGCTAAGGCCTACTGTTCACATATAGCAGTAGAAACCAAAATTTGTTGTGTCATTTCAAAAGGTTGAGAATTATGTACAAAACAAACAAACAAACAAACACCACATTTCTTTGTAACCCAGTCAGCCAAGATGCCGAAGGGGAAGAAGGCCAAGGGCAAGGTGGTGGCCCTGGCGCCAGCCGTCATGAAGAAGCAGGAAACCATGAAGGTGGTGAATCCCCTGTTCAAGAAGCAGCCCAAGAACTTCGGCATCAGCCAAGACATCCATCCCTCCAGGGACCTCATGTGTTTCTTCCGGGAGCCGCACCACATCCAGCTGCAGCACCAGCACTCCATCCTGTTCACCTGCCATCAACCAGTTCCCCCAGACCCTGCACTCACAGACAGTCACCTCTTGGCTGAAGCACACCCACAAGTACCAGGCAGAGAAGAAGCAGGATAAGCATCAGAGGCTGTGGCCCTGGGTCGCCAAGGAGGCAGTTGGCAAAGGAGAAGTCCCCCAAAGAGGCCTCCAGTCCTGTGGGCAGGCTCAACAGGGGTGACCACTCTGGTGGAGAACAAGAGGTGCAGCTGGTGGGAAGTGCCCACGTGAAGTGGACCCCACCGAGCTGGCGGTCTTCCTGCCCGCCCTGTCACATAAAGTGGGACTCCTGTAAAGCATCATCAAGAGCAATGCCCAGCTCAGGGCCTGGTGCGCGGGAAGACCTGCACCACTGTTGCTATCACGCAGGAGTCCTCAGAAGACAAAGGAGCCTTGACTAAGCCATTGGGACCAACTATAATGTTAGCTGTGACAAGATCCACTGTCAATGGCTATGTGCTGGGCAACAAGTTAGTGGCCGAGTCCCAAAGCTGAAAAAGTCCCAGGCCAAAGAACTCACCACTGAACTGGGTTAGATCGTGCATGGCTGGTCTTTGCACATAATAAATAAACCTGGTGCGACTGTAAAGAAACAAAAAGAGCAAAAAAATTGAAAAAACAAAAACCAAAAAGCAAAAACAAAAAAACCTAAATGAAAAGATTTCAGTTTTAAATGCAAATAGTCTCCCAACTCAAGGCTAGGAGCAGCCCTCAGGGCTCCAGCGGCCATCAGCTAAAGAAAGGACACAGACCCAAAGTTTAGGTCCTTCCACCTCGCGGGGCATGCACAGCAAGGGTCAGCTGCTTGGGGCTCCCGACTGGTCTTGGGGTAATCCTGGAGCCCACAGCTCTGTCCAAGTGCACCCTGCACGGACCGAGCAGGCCTCATACACTCCCATGGCCAGTTCCATCGTGTCCTGGAAGGAGGTGGCCGAGGCGGAAACATCAGAGCTAGAGTCAGCTTTGGATAGAACTCAGCCATGATTGCAACATGGGGCGGGCATCAAAGGATGTGCTTTCTCACTCCTTGCGCACGCAGGTCCTGCATTTCACACAACTCGCTTTCCAACCGCCGCACCTCTTGAGTTTCCCGGTTCAACCGTTGCTGCAGCACGAGGCACTCGCTCGCCGTTTTCTCTATCGCTGCCATGATGGAAGCCTTCTGGCGACGCAGGTTCCTCAGGTCTTTCCGGCTGGGCCTCCAGGGCTCGCTGGCAGGTCTTCGCATCTCCAACATCTCTTCATAAAAGACTCGGCAGCTGAAGCCCTCCCTCACTCCGTGCCGGGCATGCTCCACGATGGCCACCCTGGATGGAAACACGCGGCAGCAGGCCATGCATTTGAAGCCCCGCTCGACGGTGGGCAGGCGGTCTGGGGTCGGCGTGCACGCGCTCTCCCTGGGGTGCCCTTCCTCTGGCTCCTCTGACTCGAGCTCCCATGTTTCCGCCTCGGCCACCTCCTTCCAGGACTCGATGGAACTCACGTTGGAGCGCGTGTTGCCAGCACTGGAAGGAGGCGTGATGGTGCTCTCCTCCGACAGGTCGACTTCAAAGACTTGAGGGGTATTTTTGCTGCAGAAAGATGTCGCCTCCGGCTCCCACTCGGTTACGACCCCCTTCACAGTGCTGACTTTCATGAAGTAAGCACACCGAGCCCATGGCTTCCCCCGCTGCTCCGCGACCAAGGGAGGTGCAGATGACTTGCCGGCGGGAGGTGCTGAGTCCACGATGGAAAAGGATTTCTGGTTTTCGCTGCCATATTTATCGGTCTTTCTTGTTTTCGAGGGTCCGGGTTCGGGTGCACTTTGCTCTGGGAAATGAAGAGACCTCCATGAGCTCTGCAGGCCGCCATGCCGTTATTTACAACACAGAGCTCAGTGCTCAGTGATCCCCAGCTAGCCTCTCGTTAGGTACTCTTCCCTCCTATGAAATACCGTCTACAAATACAGTCTACATGGACAAGGGAGAGCCTCTCTCCCTCCCTGGTAGCTGAGTTTTCCCTATCTGGATACGTGGAAGCCCAAGGAAGCCAAACTTCCATTTCTAGTCTGCATTGTCCAATCGGATCCATGAAAATGATACCTCATTCCTCTCAACACTGATTCAGGAGGAGTCAATTATTCTTTTTTTTTTTTTAACTTTTTTTTGGAGGGGGCATCACTGCCCTCTGGTGGGAGTAGGAGGCCCAGCTGCTGCTGGATTTGAACCGGCAACCCAGTGGGCCACAGTCTGGCACACAATCACTATGCCACCGGGGCTTAACCCCAGGGGTCAGTTATTCTTATTGTCTTGTATGTTTTGGTAGATTTTGAATCCTTGATTGTTTTGCATTACACTATGCTTTTGTGAAAGGACATCCCCACCCCCCAAAGTCATCAATGTATTTCAAACTGTCATCAAGTCAGTGTCAACTGAGTTCAACCATATATATAGAACAGGGTAGAACTTCCCCTGTGAGTTTCCAAGATTTTTATTATGGGGTAGAACGCTCCATATGTGTGTGTGTACGTACACACATGTATATCATGAAAGCCATTTTTTTCAAAGAACACTTATGAATTCTCTTTTATGGATAAATGTGAAGTTTCCTTAAGAAAATGTCAATGTAAAATAAGGAGCATATCATTTTCATTAGCAGCCATTTGTCCCCATCAGATTTATAAAGATAGTCCGAAGTAGTTTTAACAGTCTTAAATCCTATATGGTTCAGGGGATTGTGCTTTTTAAATTTCTCCCTTAAATAAGGTAAGAATGTTCACCTCCATTTCATGAGAACTACAAAATTGTTTTCCTAAATGTACTCTCCATGCAAATAATTCTGGGTTAAAGGTCTTTGTCAGGAAAGGCACGCGTGATGATTATGTCAAAAACATTGTTGCCACAAGTCAAGCTATAAGTACAAAACTCAAACTAGAGAAGTCTGTGCTGTTGTCATTGTGTGTGTTGAGTGTTGAGGAGAACTTAAAAGAACTTAAAAGATTGATAAGAACCCAATGAGAAGAAGGGGAAAACCATTCTGAGGCACAGAGAAAACAAGTGTCAATGTATTAAGGTAGAGGGTTGGAGAAGAGACCAAGAAGGGTACAAAGAGAGGAAGGAAAAGAGGGCTTGAGGAATGAAAATAGGCAGGGGGCTGATGTTGAGTCAGAAATCCCATCAAAAATTAATGTTAAGAATTGAATTGTGACCACCCAAATAAGTATTGAAAGTCTAGCCCCTGTACCTGTAAGTATGACCCTGCTTGAAAATAAAGAGGTTTGTTTGGTACATGAATGAGGTCATACCAGAGTAGGCTGGGTCCCCTACTTAATCCCTTCTGAGCTGTATGTATGAATATGAATATATATAATACAGGACAGACACAGAGGGAATTTATACTCTGACACAATGTAGTTTCCAAAGATTGCTGACAGATATCAGAAAGCAGGAGAGAGGCTAAGGAAGGAGTCAGGAAGGGTGAGATTTTTCAGTCCCAGCGTGTTAAGGAAGATGGAAGGGAAATGGAGATCAGAGAGTCCTGGAGACAAATTGTCCATATTACTCGTCAGGCAATCAAACCACAGCACTTACTGCACCAGCTCTTAGATCCTTCCTGTCAGATAAGGGAGTCACCGGGGTCTTTGTCCCCCGATCCCAGCTCACTCTCAGCATCTCCCTAGTGACTTTTTTTAATTGATAAAACTACTGGTTAAGTATAGTTTCTCTAAAAAATATAGAAATTAAAGGTGAATTGAATGCTTTCTGTTGTTGTGACCTTCCAAAAGATACCCACAATTAGGAAACTTGATAGATGTGTGCATTTTATATAGATTGATCTACCTGTCTATAGCTGTCAGCACTCACATATGATATGTCAGAAATCTGAGTTTTATTCTTTTTGTTTTTAAATTCGTTAGTAGCCTCGCCTCATGTTCTGCCATCTGTGCTCTCCCTTTCATTTTAAATTTCTGCTGGTTCTCAAGCAGACATGAGCACTAGATGTCCATGATTCCCAGGGGCACGTTGAGGATCTACAGGGCCTCTGTGGGATTCGGTGCCACAGTTCCAAGTCTGACCCTCAACTCTTCTTCATGCCTGATTTCTTTCTCCAGCTCCTGTTTCAAACCACTCTATCTTTGGGTCACTAAACACTTCTGTCATCCATGTTTGCTTCTTTGCTAAATAAGGGTGATAAGAGTTCCTGGAACACTTCTTTTTCCTTACTTGTTTCCATTTCTTCCCAAGTCATCATGCTTTGACTGTTTTTGTTGGGGCCCAGGTAACTGGATCAAGCAGCAGATCCTCAACTCCTGGTTCCTTGTTTCCTTTCCAACCCCTCCCATCTTCTTTTGCTTCCCAGATTTTCCTTGTTTAAACATTAAACCCTCTTGTGAGGCTCCTTAGGGACTCCTGATCCCTGCTTGCACTCTGTTCTGTCCCAGACATCCTCCACAAACTCATCCTCCCCCAAACTGCTCATAGTAGAAACTACGTAGTAGGCTTGAACATGTCCACAGAGTACATAGAGTCAGGACAGTACTCTTCCCTGAAACAGCTTCAGCCCTGTCAGTGACCACTCCACAGAGACTACAGGTCTGAGAAATTGAGAAGTGAACCTGTGCCTGTGCTGGGCAGAGTCAGCACTTGATGCAGTTGTTTTCAAACTTCCTAAGGACGTGCTCCTTCATTACACTTCCTCATGCTGTGTTGACTTCCCCAACCATAACACTATTTTCCTTGCTACTTCTTAACTGTCATCTTGCTACTGCTATGAATTGGGCGACCCCTGTGAAAGGGTCATTTGACCCTCGAAGAGGTCAAAATACACAAGTCGAGAACTGCTGACTTATGGTAAGATAATGCGGGGACTTTAAAGAGTTCATCAAAAGATTTCAATATCATTACATATTATTTCCCACACATTTTCCAAGCCTCCTCATACTTATATTCTCTTTCTTTCTCCTTTCTGAAATATATTCACTTATCCATTTGGGTACAAATACTGTTGCCATCCAAGAGACCTTGCTGGGATGCCATATTTGCGTCTCAGAAAGTCCTCATTTCTCTAAGTGGAAGGTGGGGGAGAAGGGGTAATGGATCACAATCATCGACATATAACCCTCTCCCAGGGGGAGGGGCAACACAACAGTGGGTAAAAGGAGATATCAGTCCGTGTTAGACATGAAAAAAAATCATTTATGGATTACCAAGGGTTCATGAAGAAGGGAGAAAGGGTGGGAGAAGAGGGAAAAAAATAAATGGATACCAAAGGTCAAGTAGAAAAGTAATGTTTTGAGGATGATGACAACATATGTACAAATGTGCAGTGAATCTATAGATTGTGATAAGAGCTATAAGAACACTCAATAATATGATTTTTTTTAAATAAAAAAATATGAGGGCTGAGCCCCGGTGGTGTAAGTGGTTGAGTGCGAGCTTGCGGCCTGTGGGCTTGGTGGTTCAAATCCAGCTGCAGCTCTTAGGAGCAGCGCTGGCTAGCTCCCACGAGCACCAGAGGGCAGTGATGCCCCCCCCCCCAAATATGTATGTGTTTATTTTAAGCCACTCCCTGGTCATACCCATTGTTTTCTTACCTCTATCTAGTTCTCTCTCCCTGGACCAACCAAACCATTTTCCAGTCCCCACTCTTGGGCGATAAGATTTCCTCACAACCTACCAGACGACTCAGATGTGGGCTTGTCAGTCTTGAAGCGATGCTTCATTCTGCCGGATACATGGTCAGCGTGAGGGCCTCACTCCTCTTTTTCTGGGGATTCGGGCTTCTCAAATATTTCACACAGTGAAATCAAAAGCAGTTCTCTCACAGAAACAGGGAAAACACCTCCAACTGATTGGGGAGGAAATACATAGACTCCCCAGAACCATTGTAATGTCACTGATGACATCACTCAGGTTATGGTCCAGGTTTCAACTCAACCATAGCAACCAGGTCAGCAATATTAAAGGGGGCAGTAGGGAAATGAGTAGACATTGGAGCCTGGCTTCCTAGGGGAAGGCAGATGCACAGAGCATGGTCGTGGCCTTGACCACAAGGGCTCAATTCAGCCAATTGAGTGGAAGCTGCCACTGATCATATGTAAATGGGATTTCCAAGAGTGTACTGCTTCACAAGAGTATTTGCTTCGCTTTTCTCCCCTTAACTTTGAAAATCAGAACAATGAGTGCTCTATCAAATGCTAGCCCACTAGACCAGCAGTTCTCAACCTGTGAGTCACGACCCCATTGGGTGGGGGTCAAAGACACTCACACAGGGGTTGCCTGATGCATAACAGTAGCAAAATTAGTTATGAAGTAGCAACAAAAATAATTTTTAGGTTGGGGGGTCACCACCACACGAGGATCTGGGTGAAAGGATTTCAGCATTGGGAAGGTTGAGGACCACTGACAAGGAAGGGCCTGAAGTTGTGGTCCTCTGGGACTGTTTGTGACCACTGTAACTTTGGCTCACTGGGCACTTGAGTCATCCTGGTCTGCTTCCTTGCTGAATAAGGGTGATAAGAGTTCTTTTCCCCTCCTTGTTTCCACTTCTTCCCAAGTCATCATATTTCACTTCCTTTGGTGGGTCTCAGGTAACAGAATCAAGTAGCAGATCCCCAATTCCTGGTCCCTTGTTTCCTTTCCAACCCCTCCCATCTTCTTTTGCTTCCCAGATTTTCCTTGTTTAAACATTAAACCCTCTTCCGAGACTGCTTTGGGACCCCTGTTCCCTGCTAGTGCCCTGTTCAGTCCCAGACATCCTCTGCAAATCCATCCTCCCCAAAACTGCTCTAGTAAAAACTGCATACTAGGCTGTAGCATGTCCACAGAGTACATAGAACAAGGTCGGTAGCCTTCCCTGAAACAGCTTCAGAGCTGACAGTGACCACTCCACAGAGACTAGAGGTTTGAATAATTGAGAAATGAACCTGTGTCTGTGCTGGGCAGAGTCAACACTTGAGGCAGTGGTTCTCAACCTTTCTGTGGCCATGTTCCTTTATTACATTTCCTCATGTTGTGATGATCCCCCAATCATAAAATTATTTTTCTTGCTACTTCATAACTGTCATTTGCTATTGCTGTGAATTGGGTGAAACCTATGAAAAAGTCATTTGACCCCTAAAGAGGTCAAAACCCACAGGTTGAGAACTGCTGACTTAGGGGAAGATTATGAGGGGACTTTAAAAAGTACACAAAAAAACTCCATCATCTGTTCATACAATTTCCCATAAATTATGAAGCTTCCTCATACTTATATTCTCTTTCTTCCTTCTTTCTGAAATATGGTCACTTCTCCATTTGGGTACAAGTACTGTTGCCATCCAAGACGCCTTGCTGGGCTGCAATGTTTGTGTCTTAGTAAGCCCCCTCTTCTCTAAGCGGAAAGTGGGGAAGAAGGGGTAATGGATCACAATCATTGACATATAACCCTATCTCAGCGGGAAGGGCAGCAGAACAGTGGGTAAAAGGAGACATCAGTCCATGTAGACATGAAAAAAATAATCATTTATGGATTACCAAGTGTTCATGAAGGAGGGACGAAGGGTGGGAGAAGAGGGAAAATTAAGTGGATACCAAGGGTCAAGTAGAAAAACAATGCTTTGGGGGTGATGGCAACATATGTACAAATGTGCTTGACACAATGGATGTATGGATTGTGATAAGGGCTGTAAAATTACCCAATAATATGATTTTTAAAAAATAAAAAATATGTATGTTGTTTATTTTAAGCCACTTCCTGATCATACCCATTGTTTTCTTACCTCTATGTAGTTCTCTCTCCCTGGACCAACCAAACCATTTGTCCAGTCCCCACTCTTGGGCAAAAAGATCTCCCCACAACCTACCAGACGACTCAGATGTGGGCTTGTCAGTCTTGAAGCGATGCTTCATTCTGTCAGATACTTGGTCAGCGTGAGGGCCTCACTCCTCTTTTTCTGGGGATTCGGGCTTCTCAAATATTTCACACAGTGAAATCAAAAGTAGTTCTCTCACAGAAACAGGGAAAACACCTCCAACTGATTGGGGAGGGAATACATAGGCTCCCCAGAACGATTGTAATGTCACTGGTGACATCGCTCAGGTTATGATCCAGGTTTCAACTCAACCATAGCAACCAGGTCAGCAATATTAAAGGGGCCAGTAGGGAAATGAGTAAACATTGGAGCCTGGCTTCCTAGGGGGAAGGCAGATGCACAGAGCATGGTCGTGGTCTTGACCACAAGGGCTCAATTCAGCCAATTGAGTGGAAGCTGCCACTGATCATAAGTAAATAGGAATTCCTAGAAGGCCCTGCTTGACAGAAGGTTTTACTTTGTTTTTCTCCCCTTAACTTTGAAAATCAGAACAATGAGTGCTGTATCAAACGTCAGCCCACTAGACCAGCAGTTCTTAATTTGTGAGTCATGACTCCTTTGGTGGCATCAAAAGACACACACAGGGGTTGCCTGATGCATAACAGGAGCAAAATTACTTATGAATTAGCAACGAAATTGATTTTAGATTGGGGGTTACCACCACACGCGGATCTGTTTGAAAGATCTCGGCATTGGGAAGATTGAGGACCACTACTCTACACAATGACAAGGAAGGGTCTGAAGCTGTGGTCCTCTGGGAGATTGGGCGCAAAAGAGTCATTATAGACTAATTTCTAGGGTGATCTTGCTTTTATTTGAAAGTGCTGCTCATAAGAGTGGTTCACATAAAAATAGATTCCTACTGTGGTCAAGTAGTCTCCTCTGGCCACGCTGGTCTTTCTTGACTCTTTGGTAACAGCCAGTTGGACCTGTGAGACTGTTGCAACCTTTATTCAGACTCACATCCCCACTGCTCTCTATCATTTTAAATCCAGCCCAGTTCACTCAAGTGTCCCACCTGTGCTGTCTCTGTAGCCTTTGATTTTGCCATCCCAGTACCTTTAGTGGGCCAACATGCATTGGCTTAAATCAACAGGGCATCATTTAGAACCTGCAAGATGGTGCTATATGGGAACAGCTGGAGTCTCATAGTGTGAACAAGGGGGCTGGTGTCACTTCAGCGACAGTTTGATCTGCCTGGTCTCTGGTTCCTTTCTGTCTACCTCCTGTTTGCATGTCTGCCCATCTCTCTTGACATGCCACTGAAGAAAGAATTCAGTCAGCGCTGCCAGCGAGCTCTGGCGTGGGGAGCCTCGGATCTCCCCTGTGAGCTGGTTTGGGGATGTTGAAAGTCACACAAGTTTAGGGAGCACGAAGTGCGATTTCCCCAGGCTCATAGTTTCTTATTGTTGCTGACAATGGTTCCACTTGGTGGCTGTGAGTTTTCTTGAGTTATTGCACTACAACATGAACGGCATTTTGTTAGTGAGATGTCGTCAATTCATATGGCCCTTCTAGCTGAATCTCCTTATGCAGCACCATTTTGGACTCTGCCCGTGATCATGAAAAACAAAACAAAATTAAAAACAAAAACAAACCCAGAGTTATTTTCTCATAGTACCTCAATTTGCAGCGGATTCTCAGATGGTGTTTGTCTTCTTCATGCATGAATAACACTCCCAAACCAAATTTATGGCCACGAAGTCTATTCTGAGTCATGGTGACCTTTGTAGGACAGGGTAGAACTGTCCCTGTGAGGTTCTGAGTCTGCAATTTCTTACAGGAACAGAAAGCCTCTTCTGTCACCTGGGGAGCAGCTGGTGACCTTGTGGATCTCAGCCCAACTGGTAACCACTATGCAACCATGTCTGTGTCTACTTTCCACTCACAAGGGATTAGAGTGAGACCCCAATCTACAGGGTCTGGTCCAACTTGCCTAATAAGGAAACCTCTATCAAGTTGACAAGACCACTTTGTTTTTCTACTCACTTGTGATCCAACCCTGTGCTTGGATTTCTTCAGCCCCTTCAAGTGGCACTTTGACCTGCACTCCTTAAAAAGGAACTTTCTCTCTAGATATAGACTCATCAGACCAGACTTAACAGACAAGCTACTGCAAATGTGGCCTGAAGCCTAAGAATTGCCCAAACAACAGAAATCAAGGTTTCCAAAAGCATTGCTTTTGGATGTGAGGGGGACTGAAAAAGCCACACGTGTGCTCAGGGCAAATGCAGGCTAAGAAGTTACCTGCAAAGAACCTACCCATTCACCCTCAGGCTCAACGCCCATGTTCAGACAGGAGAGGTGGATTGTTTTTGTGTTTTTCTTTTCCTGACAACTTCCCCTCACCACTCGACGACCACTTTGTCAAAACACTAGCTGAAGTCAAGCTGACTGAGAAACAGAAATGTCAGTGTTCACACACAGACACAAAATCAGTCTGTGTAAAAGTAGGGGATGTCACTAAGCAGTCTTCAGTAATTAAAAAGAACAGCAACCTCAAAGCACTGAATCTGAATCCCAGGATTACCACTCTGTACATCAGCTGTCCCAGTTTCAAGGCTCCACGCTTCTCCTGGGAAGGTGTCTCCAAGGCTCCCCAATCTTTGGGTCAGTCCCAGGAGACACTGAGTACTGAACTGCCAGTTCCATCTCCCTCTGTCCATCATGGGATCACCTTAGACTTTAAGGCAGCACTTTCCTCAATTGCCCTTCCCTCTTCGTCACTTCTTGTTAGAATTTGCAGCATGAACCGGGCAATATTACCAGTCTAAAATGCTTGTCTTAGACACAGGTTGTTCCCCTCATGCAGGGCTATCTGCTCCGTGTGCCCTGTGTATGCAGCTTTCTCCCTGTTTCCTGCTCCCACTGCAGAGCTGGCAGTGAGTTCAGTTTGGTTCGTTTCCTTCCTAAGCCTGTAGATAAATGCTTCCCTTTTGCTCTTACATGATTGATGACTCTAACATGGGTGTGGGTTCAGTTTCAGACATTCTGAGGGGCTAAGAGTCAGAGTCTTACCTCTCACTCTCTGAGCAGAAAGCCTGGCCTCTTTAATAATTTGGAAGTTGTGTTCCACATTGTTCGCCTACTCTAGGCAGGAGATTTGAATGTAATCCTTTTCAGAGCAGGTGTTAGTGGGATCTGGCACCATCTACTTGTCCTGGTCATGGGGCTGTGGAGACTGATTCGTTCATCAGGGCAATCGTCCCCATTTGTCGTTTGATTGTCAGCACCTCTCTTTGCTCTGGATGGGTAGGGACCAGTGGTTTCACCTTTGAAATCTTCTCATGAACTTTGGAGACCCCAGATGACTTCTGCGTCTCAGGAGCATCTTGTATGAGCATAGTCAGATAAAGTGAAAGAAAATGGTGACTGCAGGGTTCCTTTGGAGACAAAAGATATTCTCTCTTGGGGGTCACAGGTTAAGATCCGCTTCATTTGAACAGGCTGAAGTAGGGTTCAGAGGAGAGATTAAGTCAAGGTACTAATCTGATTCTTTGAACCCTGGAAATAGACCTTCCTCCCACCAACAGAGATACATCTTCCCTTTCTAAGGAGTTTTCTCAGAAAGCACAGGATTTGATAATCAGTGCATACACACACACACATACACACACACATGCATTTTAAGACATTTCACTTCCTCTGGATAATGTTAGACTGGGTTGTCTAAGGAAACAAAACCAGCGACACTCATATGCATAAGAAAGAACTTTTTAACCAAGAAATAATTTCATATCAAGAAAGCATTCCAGTCCACCTCCAGTCCCTGGGTCTGATTCCAGGCAGAATGTTCTTCAGACTCAGGTAGCTGCAGGGGATGACGGGGAAAGAGGAAGCGTGATGTGTGGAGATCAAAGACCAGCGGCGGCAAGTTTGGTAGGAAAATGGCATGACGCCTGCTGGCTTCTGCATAGGTGAGTGACCCCTATGGAGATGCCTCTTGAGGCAGATGGTCCACGAGGGTCCTGAATAAAACCAAACTGACAAACTTGAACAACAAACCAACCCACTGCCAGCAAGTAGATTCAGAGCTTCAGAGTCTTCCTAGACCTATAAATCTTTGTGGAAACCATCCATCTTAATGATAGCAGAAAGCCTTATCTTCTCCCATAGAGCAACTGCAGATATTTTGAGGGGCTGCCCTTGTGGTGGGCCCTCTTACCTGGCAGCACCACCATGTCTTCTCTACTGACAGGGCACTATCCCATTGCGTTTCTGAGCAACATTTCATGTGTCCATTCACTGATGAGTTTCCTGTCAAGTCTCCTTTTGAGTCTCTGCATTTCTGTCTTTAGGAGTGGAATCCTGGGTCATATGGTAGTTCTAGTTTTAATTTTTTGAAGAACTGACACACTGTTTTCCAGAAAAGGAATAGCATTTGACATCCCACTCCCCCCTCCACCCCAATGACTGAAGTTCCAACTTCCCCACATCCTTACCAACAGTTGTGATTTTCTTCCTTTTTTTATTCTTAGCCCCTTCATGGCATAGACGTGGTATCTCACTGTGGTTTTTGATTTGCAAATCTAACGGATAATCACATTGGTCATCTTTTCATGTGTTTGGTGGCCATTTGAATATTCTCTTTTGAGCATTATCTAGGTAAATTCTTTGCCCATTGTATGATATGGATATATTTGGGTTATTAGATTCTTGTTGAATACAGAATATCAAAGGTATTGTCCTAGTCATTAATTTGTCATTTCACCTTCTTGGTTAAGCCCTTTGATGAGCAGATTTTTAATTGTCATGAAGTCCAATTTGCTTATTTTGTTTTTGGTACTTTGTGCTTTTGTTGCATCAGATCGGGGTGTCAAACTGGTGACCCGTGGGTCACATGTGGCTCCCCAGATAACTTTTTTTTTTGACCTGTGATGCTCTGAAATAAAATGAACATAGAAAAAACTGTTCTGAAAAAATTGTCCTTAGGGAAGATGGAGGCAATATGGTACACACAATTCCCTCGTTAACTCTTTGCATAAGACAAGTATACACGTGGCCTAGTGCCTTTCCTGGGAAACTGTGGACGTGCATCAACACTCTGACTCAGTTCTGGTGACGTTTGGAGGTGAAATGCCTGCTGCCCTCTGTGTTACATAATGTAAACAGATTCCAGTAGCGAAAAGGTTACAAAGAGCCCATGGTTGTGCTTGTATGAATCATAGCTAGAGGCAGCGCTAGTTAACATTTTCAGAGGGAAGTCATTATGATTGTACATCATGTTCGTCACCTGTCCAACATTTTGTATTTTTATTAGTTACTTTGTTGTATTTGCCATTCACAAGCTAACTTTTAAGTGAAAAACTAGTAGGAGGAAAGTGCTGGCAAGTTTCAGGGAAAAAAAGATTAATTTTCGTTTTATAAAAACATAAAATAAAATAAACGTTTAAGTAAAAGCAATTATATAGTGTTTTAATTATCCTCTCCATATTCCTGAATCCTCAATTTGTTAAATATAAATTTATTAAAATTTGTAAATGTGATGTGACCTGGGTTTATCTTGCCTGTTGCTCCAAATGGCCCACGTATGAATTGATTTTGACACCCCTGTAGTGGATAATCATTGTTGTGTCAGGCCTGAATCCATTGCCCTGACCTGTTCTTCTAAGAATGTTTTTTATTTTGAATGGCTATGTTCCTAGTTCATTTGGAGTGTGTGTGTGTGTGACAACACACACACATGTGAGTATATGCACTATGATTTCATTTTTCTGCATTTGGAAGCCCAATTTTCCGATACCATACTTTGAAAAGATCTTCTTTCTCCATAAAATGAACTTAACACCATTGTAAAAAATCAGTTGACCATAGATGTATATCCTCATATCTAGAATCTCAATTTGATTCCATTGGTCTATGTCTATAATTGAACCAGCTTCAAGATTGTTATATTACTGTGCTGTGCAATACATTACAAATCAGAGAATGTGAGTCTTCTCACCTTATTCTTCCTTGTTAGCACATTTTCCTTCATGTTGAGGCCTCTTGCTAGCACATAAAAAGTTGAGGATTATTTTTTCTATTTCTGTAAAGGAATAGAAAATTCTGTTGGAAATTTGACCGAGCTTGCATTGAATCTGTACATAATTTTATATATTATCGACATCTGAGTATTGAGTCTCTCAATCCATAAACATAGAACCTATTTCCATTTACCCAAATCTTTCGGAAAATCTCAGCAACGTTTTATAGTTCCAGTAGCACAAGTCAATTGCATGTCTTGTCAAATTTATTTCTATTTTATTCCGATAGATGTGATAGCAAATTAAATTATAGTTTTGAATATGCCCTGTTGGTGTATAGAAACCCACCTGATTTTTGTTGGGTGCCATTGTACATTGCATCTTTACTAGATTCTTCTATTAGCTCTGTTATGTTCTCCTGTAGACTCTGAAATGTTTTGCATATAGGATCCCATCATCTGCAAATAGAGATAATTTTGCTACACATTTTCCAATCTGGATACCTTTTATTTTTATTTCTTTTTCTTGTCTTCTTGCTCTGACTAAGACTTCTAATACAACAGTACTGGAAGTGGTGAAAACTGGCTTCCTTCTTTTTGTCTAGCTTGCCAGGGGAAAGCACTTAGTCTTTCTGCATTATGTATAATGCCATCTGTTGGTTTTTCCTAAATAGCTGGAGTCATATTGAGGAATCATTTTAATTGCCTTTAGGGTTTCATAAGAAAGGGTGTTGGATTTGATCAAACAAATTTCCACACCCATAAAGATAAATCGTGTGGTTCTTTAACTTTGCTCTGTTAAGGTGGTATATTATATTGATTGATTTTCTAATGTTAAGCCACTCAGTGTACCTGGAATAAACTTCACTCAGTGTGGTGTCTGACGCTTTTGATAGTCTGACTATGCTAGTATTTTGTTGAGGAGTTTTGCTTTTATATCCAAAGAAATATTGACCCATAATTTTCTTTTCTTGAGGCGTCTTTATCAAATTTTGGGGTCAAAATTAGGTTTGCTTCATAGAATAATGGACGATAACCCTTCCTTTTCTCTCATTTGGATTAGTTGAAGGAATATTATTGCCAGTTCTTCTCCAAATATTTGGTAGATTTCCTCAGTGAAGTCACATGGTCTGGGACTTTTTTGGTTGTCTGGGGGAAGTTTTAATCACTGATTCAACCTTATCACTCGCTATGGGTCATCTGAGCCCTTCTTTCTAATTCCACCTGAGTGAGAGTGTGTTCTTCTAGGAATTGGTTCATTTCATGTAGGCTATCCACTGTGTTTCCATACAGGTCTGTGTCACAAGCACCAATATCCACAGGAAAATGACAGAAACAGACCAAGGAAGGGAATGGCTCATGAATACTACCACATCTAAAACAAGTATGTATGAGGCTTTTCCTTATCTTTAGTACCAAGAATTCCCAGACAAAGAAGGCAAGATTTCTCTGGGTGTATAAATGGGGAAAAACTGAGGGAATGAAGAGCTTCCGCAGGATTTCTGGTTATACTCACAAGCATTTACAGAAGAGCTACCCTCTAGTTCCACTACCTCCCAATATCTGCTTTAATGCAGTACTCATGATGTGGAATCAGCTATTACTAATAGCTAAACTCAGCCAGGTTTTAAAAATCATTTTATTGCGGACTGGTACATCACTTATCACAATACGCACATACACACACTATGCCATGCCCCTTTGCCTGCTGTTGTCATCATTCTCCAAATTTCTGCTCTTCCACTCGAGTTCTTGATTTCAGCTACTCATCCCTCCCCCTCCCCTCACCCCCTGCCCTACCACCGCTCATTACTTCATAAATTGTTATTTTGTCATATCTTACATTGTCCGATGTCTCCCTTTGCCCACTCCTCTGAAGACTCCCCTCTAGATAGGAGGTTATGTGTCGGTCCTTGCGATTGCCTCCCCCTCTCTCCTCCACCTTCCCTCCCTCCATCCTGTCACTTCACTCACACTACTGGTCCTGAGGACTTCACCTGCCCTGGGATCCCCGAATTTCCAGTTTCCATCTGTACCAGTGTACCTCTTCAAGCCCAGCTGGATTTGTAGGGTAGAATAGGGATCATGATTGTTGGGGGGGCGGGGGGGGAACCTTCAAGAACTAGAGCATCTGGGGTCTTAAAGCTTGAGGATAAACAAGCAGCCATCTAGCTCAGGAGCAACAAAGCCCACCATAGAAGAAGCTCACCAGCCTGGGTGATCAAGGTGGGTCGAAGGAAGCAGGTATCGAGCTTCAAAGAACATGAAGCACATCACTGCTAATGAGGGGAAGAATAGGGTGGGAACCCAAGGCTCATTCCTGGGAAATTGAACACCCACTTACAGAGGAGTCGCAGGGAGGAGAAGGGCCAGTCAGGGTGCAGTGAAGTATTCAGACCATTTTAAGCACTCCCTGATAGGTATTAAAAATTTTTTTTAACCGGGTATGGCTGTTTATTGCAGACAGGGCTCTGTACAAAACATTTTCACAGACTCTTTGCAGCGCGGAAAGGGCGCATCTGGCAGTGCAAGGAGTTTCCTTCAGAGGCCAGCCCTGTTCTGGGATCCAGAGAGCCTGTTGGGCCTCGGTGACCCCGTTGACCTGCCCTCTCTCTCTGTCAACGTCGCCTGGGGGAGGTGCCGCTGCTGGTTTGTGAGGGGGACAGACCTCTGTGAAGAACCGGCACTGGTTGCCATGTCGGCTCTGAATCCAGTCAAATCTCCTTTGTCCCGGGGAGTCTGTCCACTTCATGCCCGTGGTGGCTCCTGCCCGGGTGAAGGCGCCGTCCCACCTGCGCACTTGCTGGGCAGCGATGTCAGGGGTGGGGTGCAGCGCTGGGGCAGAGGGCCTGAGTGGTGTGCTGGACACGGGAAGAAAATGCCCGCCAAGAGAGAACAGGCCGCGGGCTACTGAAAGGGCGTAGCAGCTTCAAGCTATATCCCGAGTTTTGACAGCAGCAGAGGCACTTTTTTCCAGCCAGTGTCCATCTGAGATGAACCTGGTCACGGACCGGAAAGGCCGCCAAGGGATCAGGGGCAGGGCCACCCGCTAGACCTGCAGAGGCCTCGGGGTGCGGGGACCAGGCTGCCCGCCAGTCTTTTGGGTCCCGGTAAGGTTCAGTGACACTTCCGACCCAGCATGGAAGGTGACACCGGGGTCTGGGAACAGCCGCAGGAGAGGCTCCGAGAAATCGCCCCGTGGGAGTCGGGGCTCAGGCTGCGTGAAACGCACATTTTAGGGGTG
>PVJH01015786.1:0-52251 GCA_004026705.1 Nesogale talazaci
GGGGGGGGGCCTGGGTACAGTGTACCTTATTGATGGTACATGACAGGATGGGGCTTGCTAAGCCCCTCCCCTTCCGCCAAAGGGTCTGGATGGAATATTCTCAGGGTGTTGGGGGATTGAATTGGAGCCAAAGACTCCCCAGCAGTGGAGGGCCTCTCTTCCTCTAGGGCTGTCACTGGGGATGGTGGTCCAGGGGGGCTCTTACTCCTTGGAGTCCATGCGGACCATGAGGTCCACCACTCTGTTGCTGTAGCCAAATTCATTGTCATACCAGGAAATGAGCTTGATAAGTTGTCATTGAGAGCAATGCCAGCCCAGCATCAAAGGTGGAAAAGTGGAAGTCACTGTTGAAGTCACAGGAGCCAACCTGGTCCTCAGTGTGGCCCAGGATGCCCTTCAGGGGACCATTGGCCACCTGCTTCACCACATTCTTGATGTCATCATACTTGGCAGCTTTCTGCAGCTGGCAGGTGAGATACACAACAGACATATTGGGGGTGAGGACACAGAAGTTCACGCCAGTGAGTTTCCCATTCAGCTCCGGGATGACATTGCCCACAGCTGCATCCAGTGCAGCCTTGGCAGCGCCTATAGATTCCGGGATGATGTTCTGGTCAGCCCCATGGCCATCACACCATAGTTTTGCCAGAGGGGCTTTCCCACTGTCCCAGAGGGGCGGTCTTCTGGGTGGCAGTGATGGCATGGACTGTGGTCATGAGTCCTTCCATGATGTCAAAATAGTCATGGATGACCTTGGCCAGGAGGGCTAAGGAGTTGGTGGTGCAGGAGGCATTGCTGACAATCTTGAGGGAGCTGTCATACTTCTTGTGGTTCACGCCCATCACAAACATGGGGGCATCGACAGAAGGGGCAGAGATGATCACCCCTTTGGCACCACCATTCAAGCGAGCCCCAGTCTTCTCTAGAGGTGTGAAGACACCAGCCTCATCCCACTTGATGTTGGCGGAATCTCAGTCCTTAAAAATGGAGATGGGCTTCCCATTGATGACCAGCTTCCCGTTCTCAGCCTTGACGGTGCCATTGAACTTGCCATGGGTGGAATCATACTTGAGCATGTAAGTCATGTACTTCAGGTCAATGAGGGGGTCATTGATGGCAACAGTTTCCACTTTGCTAGACTGAATAGAAGACCTGTAGACCAGGTGTCCAATGCAGCCAAATCCGTTCACTTTCCCCATCATGTCTGGGACTGCACGGGAATGGGAAGAGGAGGCTGCCTGTCACATGAGGAGGAACAGAGCACCAAGAATGATTCTTTTTATGCTCCTTTACCTACTAACTCAACTTCTGGGACTAGGCCTTTAGAAGATGCGGGTGCCAGGCGGCTTGTAGTAGAGAATGTTTACATACGAGCAGAAACATCAGGAAACAGGCAAAACGTTCATTGATGGGAGAATGGGGAAAGTTGTGACACATTCACACAGTAACCTAATTATGCAGCAGTGAAAAGGGAAAGCCTACCGTTACATGCAATTCTCTGGGATGGAGCAAACAAAGCAACTCTCCGAAGAATGCATAGTGGGATACTCTGCATATAGAACTCACTAGGCAAGAACAAGGCAAATAAAGTCACTCAAGTTTTTAGGCATGCCTATAGATGTGATAAGAAGTGCCTATGTGGTACACATCATGAATATAGCAAGTAGGAAATTCAGGCCCCCCCAGAGCTCACTTTCCACCAGAGGAAAAAGGCTTAGTGGTTCCCCCTTTCAGGAAACTGGCCACTGAAAACGCTGGTGGTCACCATGAGGGAGAGCAGATTCTACGACAACTGATTCTGATACCAAATGTGAGAAAGCTCTGATGAAGACTGTCATAAATGATCACATGTATCATAGGGTGCCTTCTCTAAGAAACACAGAAGATAGTATAAGGGGAGGAGAATTATTTTAATTACTACCTGTTATATCAACTATATCACATAAATGAAAGAGGACCATGATGAGTCCAACAATGATAATTTGTCATGAATATTAGATTATGATTACACCAACTGTGAAAGTCAGGTTTTTAAACCTTCATTTTGTATGAAAATAAATCTGGAAACAAGACCATTAAAACAACAGTGGTTCCCACCCAGCTGTCACTCCACAGAGAAAGAGGAGGCTCTTTGCTCTCTTAAAGATCTGCAAGGCCCCACCCCAGAAACCCTACACTGGATCAGTATGAGCGGGAGCCAACTCAGTGGTCTTGGGTAAGGAACCCTGGTGGTGCAGCGGATGTCACGTTGGCATGCTAACTGAAAGGCTGAGAATTCGAACACACCAGTCCCACTGCAGGAGAAAGGTGGCATTCTGCTTCTGTAAAGGTAACAGTCTTGAAAACCTTGTGGGGGTCCACTCTGCCCTGTAAGGTCACTGTAGCTCAGAATCATTTCAATGGTGTACACCAACACATATGTTGTGTGAATGTATATATAATTTTATATGTTCATAAGGGATGTATAACATACACATACATATACACTGAAAAGCAATGTCAACAGATTACTGAAAGAGGCTGTTAAAACCAGACCAAGTTCTGTTTTCTGTGAACTTTCACTCTTCTCTATGCCTCAGTGGGGTCTCATGTTTGAAAGAGGGGTGTTGGACTGTGTAAATGCTAGCGTTCCTTCAAAAGTTTGATCGAAATCTTTAATGGTAAAATGAGGACATTGCTATGAAAGGCTTGATATGAGTCCTTGTTTTGTATCACTTCATTTGAAAAGCGTATTTTTATTATTTCCCCCATAAAGGTGGCATGGCCTGATTCAATATTGGACACTCTTGGACTTTGCATTCACAATTTACTTTAAATCTAATTGGACTTTCAACTGTAGGCTATGGTCATGTAAGGCAGATTCAAAAAGTTCGTGGAAAAATGGAATCTTCCAGGAACTTATTAAAACTCCTTGTAAGAGAGTTTTCAATGTGGAAAAAAGATAAAACGTGTCAAATGTAATAAGTCACATTAGAGGTGAAACTTGCCCTGTGGAGTAAGTTGGAGAACTTGACAGAATGTGGAAGGTCGAGGGCTAACATGGAATTGGAGAGGGCTTCTCAGAGCATAAAATGAGAACAATTGGAGATGGTAAGTTTACATAACTCTTTCAAGGTTTTTTGGTATAAATGAATGTAGTAAGTGAGGTCCCTGGAAAAGGTATTTGTTAAAGTGGGAGAGTTCCCAGCATACTGTGTACAGATAGGAATAATGCTGTGGTGAGGGCACAGACTGATGCCATGGAACAAAGGGGGATCTAGGAACAGAGTGTTCACCCAGAATGCCTGGAGGGTGAGACACTTCAGGGCAATTGTTGGTAGGTATGGGTGAGACTTTGTCTACTCCTTCAGATTGCTTGAAAGTAAGGTGATCAAGCTAAAAGATAAATAGGGGTAGGGAGGCGTTGGCATTTTCAAAGAGAAGTTTTAAACTATAGATAAGGGGAATGGACTAGAGAAGTTTAACAGGATTGCCAACTTGAAGTTGGAAATTGTGATTTAAAGGGTAAATGAGATGCCTGGACAAAGTGATTTGCAGCTGAGAAGCCAAGCATCAAGCTAACTCTCAGAAGGTTCCAACATTAAGGGAAAGAATCTGAAACCAAACCAAACTCAGTGCCATCCGGTCGGTGCCAACTCTTAGTAACTCCCCAGAATGGGGTAGAACTGCCCCTGTGGGTTTCCTGGACTCTCTATGTTCACAGGAGTCGAAGGCCTCATCCTTCTCCCTCGGACTGGCCATGGTTTTGAACTGCTGACCTTGAGGCTTAGACCCAAACACATAACCAGTACACCATCAGTGCGCTCACAGGATAAGGAGTGGCTTTAAATAATAATCCTTGAATCTTTAAACTAGCATATCAGAATTTAAACATTCAAATTTAAACATTCAAATGAATGCCAGGGGCTATACATTTATATCAGTAGTGCTGCATTTGCTCAAAACAGTATTAGAAATTCAAAGACTATGAATTGTTTTAAGATATATAAATATAGAATTTTATAACTAGTAAGACTCTTAATCATACAGTTTATTTCTCATATTTTAATTATGTTGGTATCTCATAAACCTAGCACAGTGCGGACTCAAAATAGATGCTCAATAAATTTTTATTGGAAGAATGAGTGATTGAATGAGAGACTCTTAGCATCTTAGCTGGCTGAGGGGAAAATTCCAGTCCATTGTCCAATATGGCATCCATGTTCCTTTAAGGACAAAAGAGCACTTTTAGCCACTGATGTGATTCTGGCTTTTGTGATGATCTTAATGTCATTGGAAAGCAAGTTTGGTGAATCTGGGCAATAGTACCCTTTTCAGTCAAAATCAAAATGTGACTATGAAGCAATGAGACTGGTAAAGAGATTCTGAAAACTATTTCAGAATTTCCAAAATGAATTCGTAGAATAAATATATGTGTATGCCTGCCAAAATAATTGCAGCATAGGAACCCCCTGGTGGCATAGTGGTTCACATTGGGCTGCTTACCAGAAGGTTAATAGTTGGAAACTACCAGCAAATTCATGGGAGAAAGATGAGGCTTCTACTCTTGTAAAGAGTTACTCAGGGATAGTTCTACCCTGTTCCATAGTGCCACTATGCACCCGGTCTCAATGACCGTGAGTTGTTGGTTTTTGTGTGGAAATAACTATATTGAAAGGAACAGCGTTCAGGCATAGAAATTCGAGTATTCCACATATTTTTTTAAATGTTCACAATTTACAGCTAGTATCCCCCAAGACCTACTGAGGATTATAAATCCTAGAAAGTACTCTCAATGAGAGATACCCCCCTCTGGGGTTCTCTAAGCCCCAGAGTGGCCCTAGAAGTCTGTCATAGGGCAGCTTTGCTGGTCACAGGCTATAGGGAACTCCGTAATGGAATCCAAGGTCCGGAGGTCCTGGCAAGGGCAGGGAAGGGGGGATGGGGAAGGTAGAAGGGAAGGAAAACAGAAAATAACAAGACCTGGAAATCACTACATGTCCTGTAAATGGTGTGATCAGAATGCAATGTCCCCACATCCTAAGAGCCTGGGCACTTTTTTGATTCCAACTTCAAACTCTTCAGGGAAGATAATTGTATCTCTGGAGTTCACTTGCCCCCGTAGGTTGACCTGCTTATGGCTTGTTAGTCTTGCTGCCTCTGCCTCTTTCCCTGAGGCCAAGTGATCACTTAAAAAATGTCTTGCCTTCCCTGGGGAGGGGGAAGATGAGCCGGAAGTGACTTTTCATTCCTGGGTCCCTGGCACCAAGGAGTAGATCATTAAACCCTGCTGTCACAACCCCTGTCAGATTGGCACTGACCAGGAGGTCCTTGGAGAATGTGCTGCCTGCACTCCTGTGAAGCCTCTCCTCTCCATAGAAACACCAGTAATGATCACCCAGTCTCATCTGGATGGCAGTAAACTTATTCCCCAAATGGAAAGACGCATTCTCTTATGACCTGAAACTTTCCAATTTACCATGCAGTGTAGTTAATTGGAGAATATCCAAGGCCATTTGTCAAAAAACCTGACAGATGTAGCCATTATGAAGCACAGTTGTCCCAGGGTCATTTTTCATCATATATCCTTTATTCCTATAACTTTCTGAATGAAAATTTAGGTGAGATTACAGGTTCCTCCCATTGCCTCCTGGAACCCCAGTGTGAGCTAACCTCTCATCTCACCTTTTCTTCTTCAGGAACAAGAAAGAAGTTTTGAATAGTCAAATTATGCAGGGAAAAAAAAGCCACAGAAATGTTTGTTGGTTTGTTTTTTCCTAGAGTGAGCAATAGTATTTATGTGTTTCTCTCTTTATATCAGCTCCTTGAGAAGTAAAACTACACCGTAACCTCTGTACCCCAGCATCTAGCACAGCATCTAGTAGTACATCGTAGGAAATTGCAAGATGCTTGCCCAGTGCTTACAAAATGGAGTTCCTGGCTAGGGCACACAGTTAACATGCCCACTTTTAACCAAAAGGTTGGCAGTTGAAGTCAACCAAGAGACACCTAAGAAGACATACCTAGCTGTTAAAAATCAAGGAAGCCTGGTTCTAGTCTGACACACACCAGGTCGCCGTGAGTCAAAGTCCACTAGGTGACAAGTGATGCTGGTGGCTCTTAGATGTAGCAGTAAAGCCTGTCCTTCTCCGGAAGTGGACGTCATAGTAAGGGAGGATATCCTGGTCACAGCAGCTCTCGTGCATTTTGCCATCGCTTTGCTGGGAAAGCTTGTCTACCAAATGTCTTCTGTGGATCTGACATTTCCTTATTTGATAAAGAAGGAAATTTTTTAGCCCCCCCCCCACACACACACACACGCTAATAGCTCATCTTGACCCTATAGAGCAGGGTAGGACTATGAGCTCTACCTATGCATTTCCAAGACTCTTCACAAGAGTAGAGAGCTCCATCTTTCTCCTGCAGAGCGGGCTACTGGTTTTGCACTGCTGGCATTGCAGTCAGAAGCCCAACTTGTAAGGGTTCAGAAGTTTGTAAGTCTTTCTTTGAAAAATGTATTATTTTTATTTTTTGTAAAATAACCTTTTACAAATAAGGTGTTACAGAGACCTAATGTGTGGGCAAGATTCACATATAGGTGTGGCGGGTGCCACTGGTACCCACCCTCTTGTTAACTACAGGAGCTCAGTGGAAACTTCCCATCAGTGGTTCGTCATTATGGCTAGACTTGGGTGTTGTTAGCTGTCATTGTCTACCTCAGGCCAATCCCATGCCCAGTAGAAGGAAATGGCAGCTGGTCCTGCTCCGTCTTGATCATCACTGGTATCTTTGAGTCCATAGTTTCAGCTAGTGTGTCCTGCCTTCCAATCTAGGGAGGCATCTGCCAGGTCTGTACGTGACTCATAGGGCTTTCATTGGCTAACTTTCAGGAGTAGAGTTTCAGGCTATCCTTCCCAGTCTGGAAGCTCGCCATGGTTACACTGCTGGTATTTAAAAACAGCACAGCTTCCAGCACCACAGCAACATGCAGGCCACTACAGTGTGATAAACTGAGGGGTGTGCACGAAGGTTGGATCTCAAAATCCTCCAGGAGGGTCAGCAGATGAAAAAACAAGCAAAAACCTGAATAGCTAGTTAAATTTTAATCTCAGGTACATAGTAAATGATATTTTATAATAAAGTTATGTCCCATTGTTTCATATGCACAGAATACTCCATGTGTATATCTAAATATGTAGTATATTCAGTAAATTACTTACATACTTGGTTTTCTAAAATTCAAATGTAGCTCAGTTCTCTGAGTGTTCTCTCACAGTTCTACCTGGGGAGGTTTTAATGCGTTGGATTCTGGCCCATGAGAACAGGAACTTCTGGTCTTGGTATTCTCCTCGGTACTTTGAACACCCGCCTGCCCTGAAGAGATTCTAATGTGCAACCACTCCTCTCAGAATAAAAACTAACAAAACCACTGCTATCGAGTCAAAGCTGTCTCATAACAAATCCATAGAAGAGGGTAAAACTGCCTCTGAGAATTTCCAAAACTGTAGTTCTTTACAGGCACCGGAAGCCCCATCTTTCTCACGCGCAATTCAAAATTAGACATGAATAAATGGAGCAGCTCTGAAGCGCCTTCTCAAACTGTATGATTTGAAGCACATCTTAATTTGTGATTGCTGCAGAAGACAGGCCATTCCTCTTCATCGCCTGCCCTAGCTCTGGTCTGGGGCATAGTTGGAGATGAACAAATATTTGTTGGCACCATAGAGTCACCGGTAGTCACACAAAACAAGGAGACAGGTTAGTATTCATATATTATGCTAAGAAAAACCGTGATCTCCATTTTAAGCCTCAAGAACTCAGCAGTAAGAGTCTAGTTTGTTTTTTTTTTAATTTAAAAATAACATTAAGTCTTAACAGAGCCAAAGACACAGATACATTATCCGGATGCAGGAGGCCACTAACATGAGCCTGAAATGATATTCCTACTAGACATTTCTAATCAACATTTCTGTAACTGGTGGCCCTGGTTGCATAACCAATTAGGCAGTTCAATAGGATCAAAAAGGGTGGCAGTATTAATCTATCCAGAGGTGCCTCAGAAGAAAGGCCTGGCAGTCTACTTATAAAAGGCCACGGCGATTGAAACCCAGGTATTTGAGTTGTTGTTGTTGTGGTGGTGGTGGTGGTGGTGGAATAACTGGCCACAACATCCTATGAGGAATGAGCTGTAGGAAGAGCTAGGCTGCCAGCCACGCTAACTCTGACTCGCCCTTCAGTCTCTTCCTCTGGATGATGGGGATAGTAAAAGGAGATTAAGTGGTGTTTGTTGAGCTCTGTACTGTAGGAAGTAAGCCCACTGGGTGTATGAGCAGGGATTTTTAGGATAATGGTTCTGAAGCTTGAGCAGGAGTCAGAATTAACTAGCCGCTTGACCATATGCAGAGTGCTGGGCTGGATGTGAGGGGCCTGTCTGTTGAGTCGATAGATTGCCTGTGTGAAGCCACCAGCAGCCCCTCGGGAGAAAAATGAGGCTGGTTGCTCCCATAAAGATTCACATGCTTGGTAAAGTCACAGGGCGACGGAAAAGATGAAGACCTTTGACAGACGGATCGGCCCATGGAGGCAGCGGCAGTGGCTCAAACCCAAGAGCAACGGCGAGGCCGGCCCAGCTGGTCCAGCTTTCATTCTCTTGCACGTAGGGTCCCGTGAGCTGGCTCCGCCAAAACACCACCCAACAACCACAGCCATGATCGACCATCTGAGGATCCCACAGCAACTGTTCCACTCTCTCCTATAGCGTCACTGTGAATTGGCATCAGTGGCAAGAGTTTGGTTTTTTGTCTTCTGGTTTGGTTTGGTGTCTTCCCTGGGCTTCCCAAATAGGTCTGGCGTGGGGCATAAGCATTTGCATTTCCATTACTTTCCCATGCAAATGGCATCCCTGTGCATCTCTCCTGTATCACTCCCCAATCTACACACGATGAAACTGCCTTTCAGAAATGGCTAATGACTCATCCCAAATCGCACAGTCAATAGTCCCACCCATTTAGCCTATGTATATTGCCTTTTGTGTTCTGAAGAGTTATTTTGAAGGATAACCAGATAGAATCTTTTATCATTTTCTAATGGTATCATTTATGGTTGTTGTTGTTTATTAAAGAAAAATAACAAATTCTGTCTTTTTAGACAGTGAAGGATATGATCTCAGACAGCACCCACACACACCTCACACCCAGCCTGCTTGATGCAACAGTCTCATGGTATGGAATTGTTGTTGGAAGCTGTTTTGTCTTTGGAATCTGACTCCCAGCACATAGAGAAAGGGGCTGTGTAACCATTAGCATCCGCTTACCAAGTGAACTGCACAGAAATGAAGAGTGAGGTTTGAAATACAGGCTAATAAAAAGTACGAAATGACAATTTACTCATGAAAGTTTGAAACCACAGTTCATATTTTCTACATTTTAACAAGCAGGCAGAAAACTGAACCTCCACAGCTGTGATTAATCTGTTTTAAAGACAGAAAAGTGAAAGTTTGATGGGAGTAAAAACATTTTTTTCCTAACAACTAATTTGAAAACCAAAAAGACTCTCCTCTTCTCCTGTTGGCTTGGAAACAGCTATTTCTCTGTATTTCTTGAGGTTTTTTTTTTTTTTTTTTGCTTCCTCCAAAGGTTCTCAACTTTTATTTAAATGAAAAATCATTCCCCAGTTTTTCACAGTCTGGGAAACAGATCAACTCTATCAAAATGAAAAATGTCATCATGCACACACTTAGCTTCCTTCTGAACGTGGAGAAAGATGGGACCTTGACCCATGGAAGCCTCTGGAAGGTCTCCAAGGCTGAGCAGAAGAAAACAATGATACCATCTTTCTTTCTGCATATGAGGGTTGCTCCCAGTCCTGGAGAAACCTACAGGTTTGCTGAAAAGGAAATCTGATCTAATATATTATATCCCCTGAACGGATTCAGCACTCTTGAGTATCAAAGAACAACAACGGTGATGGGGACAGTTCTTAAGAAATACTGTGCTATCTGCATGCATCAGTTTGCCACAGTAGGACGTAAGTTACTTATCACCGTCCCCTTGCCTAAACTGCCCCGTCCCATTGGAGCGCATCTTGACAGGTGATGCCAAGACCCAGCTCTTTCCCTAAGCAACCTCCCTTTGCTGAACCTCTGTAATAGCCACGGAGGACCCTGGCGGCACCATAATAAGGTCAGCAATGCTACACCACCAGCCCCGCAAGACAAAGATGAGGCTTTCCATTGCTGTAAAGTACAGTCTCAAGGACCCACACGTGCTACGGGGCACTTCTATCCTCCCCTGCAGGGTGTTTATGAATCAGAATTGATGCGGTGGCTGTGAGCTGGGGGTTTATAATGGGTATAATGGCATCTACCTCCATAAAGGCATGAGGATGTCAAAGACATGGGTATACAGAGAGCTTCACAATGTTCACAGAAAAACTCTACTATTTCATCTTTCCACCAACTTTTTGAAGCTTCCACCCCATATGTAATCTCTGTCATAGTTTCTTGAGCATCAAGTACTCACTAAGTAGTGTTTGGTCATTATTCTTAACCACAAAGCAAGCTCACCGCCATGGAGTAACAGAGTAACCTACCCCTGTGGGGTCACTGTTTATAGCAAATATAGTAGACAGGGTTCTCTAGAGAAACAAAACCAGGACACTAAGAATTTTATAAATATTTATATGTATATAACATAATAAATAAACAGCTAATTATGAAGCAGTACAAATGGTTCAGTGCAACTCACTCCTGTGAGACACTGGCAGTCCTTCAAATCTTGAGGGCCACCGGGTAGTCCTCTGTAGAGCAATTCAGGCTATTCAGCCATAGGCAGCAAATAGCAAGGCAAGTCACCAACAATCAGCCAGATGACAGGGCCCAACAGTCCCCAGCTCAAGAGATGTGTGGTCCAGTAGTGTGGTGAAGAAGGTCTTGGAGGAACCTCAACTTACAGTAATGCAATTCACAGGGTAGGGGCCTTACGGGTAGTGTAGCTTGCAAATGGAAGCACAGAACAAGCAAAGCAGCCAGCTGCACACTGGTCCAATAATCAAAGAGCAAGGAACAAGAAGGGTGAGGCTCCCCGAGCCATTTATCTCTCCACCCTTTAGTTAATCCCACATATGTTCATTGGCCATGTTGGTGCAACAAGCCTATCTATCACACTCATCTTTCTCCTATGGTATTTCAACCTGCTGAACAAGGTCCAACCACTACACCACCAGGGCTCCTTGTTCCCTAGGGGGCCATCCCAATGCTACCAAGCCTTTGTACCTGTGAGCTCATGGTCACAGGGGAACCAGACTCGACAGAGTGGACCAATCAACAGAAATGTGTGCCAGTCACTGCAAAGGAGAAGACATGGCATATCCCCTTCCCTGAGGCCATGATGTTCTCATTTTTACATATAAAACCAATACATTTGATTTGTTCATATTGGGTCCATATAAATCAAAGATTGTTACTTCCAAAGAAATGTATGAAACATCGCCTGTATTGCCAATTAATTTTACTGGGTGTTGCATTTTTCAAAATCAAAGAAACCAAGATTGACTATATTTGTGTTAGGGAAAGCCAGCATACTGACATAAAAGATAACTGCTGGTGTACATAGTGTGTCATGTATAGTTAATCTTCAGTAGAGAAACCAAGCCAAGGAACTTAGAGAGGTCATACACATATCTCTTAAATGAAATACTTTAAAACATGTTTAATGTTAAGAGAAATGAGATTACCATCCCGTTTGACCATAGATACAATGTAAGGTCCAGGATAGAAGGGGATATAAAGCAAAACTCAAATTCCTAAAAACAAAGACCAGACTTCCTGGAATAATTTAGAGTCGAGGAGTGCCTGAAACTCTGACCCTACAAAACCCTTTGAACTTGGATCTGTCCAGCAAATAATAGATTGGCTGGTCTTTCAAATAATAGATTGGCTGGTAAGATTAACAGTAATGCCCTTAAATAATCTTTAAGGTCTAATAAATTTATGAGACTGGTTGGTTTACATTCAACCTAGAGCAAAAATTTGAAGGGGAGACAGTTAAGTTAGGTTCAGGGAGACAAAACATAGACTAGAAAAAATGAGCATTGCTGAGATAGTGTGAAGAATGTAACCAGGGCCCTGAACAATTTCTATAGAAGTGTTTAAGTGAGAACCTAATTTTGGGGTGGATGTGAACTTCTACTTTTAATAATAAAGTATTATTTTTGAAAAAGAAATTAAAACATGTCCTCAGAACCCAAACTCAACTTGCATGAAATGGATTCTGATTCATAGTGATGACCCCTCTGTGTGTTTCCAAGGCTGTAAGTCTTTATGAGACCAGAAAGCCTCTCTCTTGGAGTGGTTGTTGGTTTTGAACTGCTGACCTTGTAACCCTTGTAATTGGGAACATGTAAAACTATATAATGCATAACAGTATTAAGAGTCTAAGGGGGAAAATGCAAACATCAAGGACATTAACAGATATAGAAGTAACAAGAATGACCAAAGTAATCATTGCATCCTATTTCTAGCAGAAGCACAAGTTTCTAAGGCCCCAAAACTCAAAGGTTTATGTTTTGGTATCCATTTCCTCCTGTATTCACCAAAGGTCATCACAAGAAACCGCCAGACTTTATCCTGTCATATTTCCTCTTGAAAGAGACAATTCCGGGATGAGCCCCGGTGGTGTAGTGGTTGTGCGCGGGACTGCAGCCCACTGGGATGGAGGTTCAATTCCAGCTGCACAGGAGCAAAGGCTGGGCCTCCTACTCCCACCACCAGAGGGCAGTGATGCCAAAAAAAATTTTTTTTAAAGAAAGACAATTCCACTGATCATTTGTCGTGAGCTACCATTTATGGAGGGATTATGGGACGCAAGGTTGGAGGCATGTCCAGGAATCAAACAAAGAATTAAAGAGCACTCCATGGATCAGAAGGTCCAGTATCCCTTGTGGGCACTGTCCCCTCTGAGAGAACCAGGTATCTCTCAGAGAAAGACATGCTGCTGTTTATTTTATTTTTGTTTGTTTGTTTGTTTGTTTGTTTTGGGGCATCACTGGTCTCTGGTGGTGGGAGTAGAAGGCCCAGCCCCACTGCTGGAATTGAACCTCCATCCCAGTGGGCCGCAGTCCCGCACACAACCACTACACCACTAGGGCTCAGCCCCATGCTGCTGTTTATAATGAAGCAGCTTACTCTTTCTGAAGAAAATAACAAGTGGCCCTTTCCACCCTGTAAAGCAGTGTCTTTCTTCACCATAAGCATAGGTATGACTCATTGAGGACTGAGTTGGAAACCATAGGATGGACACTGCGTTCACCCTTGACCCAAAGCAAAGATGGTTTGTGACTCCTCTTCCTTTTGCCACACAATGGAACTCCATAAAAATAATATTTTTTTTTTTATTTTAGGAAGGCTGGCCATACTCTATTTGTTATGCCAGATGGCACCTCAGTTGGCACGAGTTTAAGTCTGTAACTCACTTATTTGGTTTTAATCCCTAAGCGAGCAAAGTAAGTTAAAGCCATTTATATCCACAGCCCACCAGGTGTATTCCCCTAGCATATTGTGGGGAGACATTCTAGCTGAGAGTAGAATCCTGGGCCTCAATCCAGCACGCTGAAGTTTTCCAAGGGAATTTAATTAGAATTTCTTTTTAAAGAGAGGAAAACTTTGGGATTAAAACTCTTAAAAGGTTTGAGGCCAAGTAAACATCTGCAAGGAATATATACAAGCTTTACCTTATGCCTAGAATGAGGAAACCGGTGGAACTGCACCTGGCCAGTATGTCTATCTGTATGTCAAAAGAGACTAACCATGGGTTCTGACACTTGCATTTCTTCATTGTCTACATATACCCTCATTTCCCGATAATTTTTCATTTTCAAATGAGGTTTAAAAAGAATTATCCTTGCGGCCCACTGGCTTGGCAGTTCAAATCCAGCAGCAGCTCTCCAGGAGCAAGGCTGGGCCTCCAACTCCCACCAAAGGGCAGTGATGCAAAAAAAAATTTTAATAATAAAAAAATTATCTTATAGAATTCATACCATTACATTTCTTAACTGCACATAGTGCAGAACTAAATATTTTGATGTGCAGTTTCCCATTATTAAGTCTGATAAAAAGAAAAAAAAAGTAAAACAAAATAAACTCATCTTCCTTCATCCTATCAGACAAAAGGCTTCATGAGTTTGGATTTCTAAAACCTGGAATTATATCTTAAAGTGGCTCCTGTCCGTGAGGATGAGTGTTCTAGCACTGCCAAAAAACAATGACATACAAAGGAATTACCGCAAGAATACAGTTGTGACCTATGATTTCTTGGTAATTTATTGACTTTATTGCTCTTAAAAAATTGGGCCCGGGCTGAGCCCCGGTAGGGTAGTGGTTGTGCGTGGGACTGCAGCCTACTGGGTTGGAGGTTCAAATCCAGCAGCAAGGCTGGGCCTCCTGCTCCCACCACCCGAGGGCAGTGATGCGCCCCCCCAAAAAAAAACCAAAAAAAATTGGGCACAAAGAAGTGGGGGAAGGGGGTGGTAGACAATGAACTCCTCCAACATATTTTTCTACCTTCTATGTTAAACATGCAAATAAGAAGATAAATCTACATACACTCTGGTCCCTTCTGGCACTTGGGGTATTCAGAATATGTTCACATTACTTGTGGGTATCCTAAACCTAGGTACGGAGGAACAAGAGCTGAGAAGGAGGAATGTCAGGATGCTGGGGGTGAAAAGGCTCTCATGAGGGCTTTGTTATTGATCACAGGCCACATTCTAGACTTAGCTAGTGTCCGAGCTACCAACCAACTCCTGACTTGTAGTTAATTTCCAATTTGTACCTGTGTGTGGTTTTAATTAGGAAGTTATTTGTATGTTTGCTTTTATTCTAATCATAAAACTAATTATTTCTTAGTGCCACTTGTTTTTTTTAGAATTTGATATAGGCTCCTCATTCATTATTCATTGGTTTAAGAATACTTATTTATAGAGTTCATACTATTTAATAGGCAACATGCCAGACACTGTGCTGAGCAAGCTAACAAAAAATAAATAAGGTCCTTGGCTTTATAGAGTTTATATTTTAGAAGGGAAGACAGATAATAAACAAACAATGTATTATACTATCAGGTGATGACATATGCTATAATAAGTCAAGTCTGGGGAGTGGATATGAACTACCAAGATCCTTTTTAGAGAGGATGACTAGGGTCACTTTGTCTGAAGAGACACATTAGCAGTGGTTTGAATGAAGTGAAATGTTGACAGTATAAGAGACCTGAAGTAAGAGTGTGCTTTAAGTGTTCCAAAACCATTATGACTAGAGCAGGCTGATAGATAGGAAGGAAATAGGGTGGAGAAGAAAGTAAAAGCTACATTACTTAAGACTTTATGGACAGTAGTAAGAACTTTAGATTTAATTGTTAGAAATAGGAATCATATTGGAGGAGTTTGAATAGGTATGTGATACACTATGATTTATTGCATCAAAGGAATATTGTGGCCGTTCTATAAAGCACAGGTTATATGGAGCTGAGAATGGATATACTGGGACCAGTATATGGGAAACTATTGTGGTAGTTTGACCTAAAATAGTGGAAAGAAGAGAAATGATGATGAGTGATTTCATTTTAGGATATGTTTTGAAAGTAGAACAAGCAGAATTTACTGATACTATCAACCTGAGTCCAAGAAGAATAGAATCCACTCTAGGTTGTTTATTTATTTATTTATTTATTTATTTATTTATTTTTATTGGCATCACTGCTCTCCGGTGGTAGGAGTAGGAGGCCTAGCCCCACTGCTGAAATTGAACCTCCGTCCCAGTGGGCCGCAGTCCCGCACACAACCACTATGCCACCGGGGCTCAGCCCTCTAGGTTATTCTTTTAATAATTTTATTTGGGGTCCATACAACTCTGAACACAATGCATACATACATATATTGTGTCAAGCACATTTGTACATATGTTGCCATCATCATTTTCAAAACATTTTCATTCTACTTTAGCCCAAGGTATCAGCTCCTCATTTTTAACCCCCTTCCTCCTCCCACCTCACTCCTCCCTGTAGGTATTTTCATAGAGGGAATTTAATACAAGGAATTGCTTATTTATGTCATTGAAGAGCTGAGAAGCTCGAAGGAGGATAATCATTAAGCCCAGAGCTTAGTAGAAGCGAAAGTCACAAACATGCCTAAAGAGGGTCAATGGTATAAATTGGCTTAGAGCCCAGAAACCTGGTCCTCTAAAAGGAGCTGGGCCCATGGGGTGAAAGTTTAACTGGCAGACTGTGCACTCAGAGAGGAGAAGCAGCTGCTACCAGGGCCACCACAGGAACCAGTGGGAGAAATGCCCTGTTTTCTCCTTTCCTATTGTCTCCTACACTTCTGCCTGTGTCTTCTCTTGCTGGAGTTCTCCCAGATATAAAAGACAAAGGAAGCCTGAGGAATGTGATTCTCTAGAATAACATAGTGAAAAAGAGGACTTCATATAGGAACAATGAGATACTTTAGCAGGCTAGTGAATTCAGTGAATGAGAAAAAAAAGATGAGTCAAATAGGTCTTCAAGTTTCCATATCTGAGACATCAATATACATATCTCATATTAGCCACATGTGCTAAAATACATTACTACCCAACTACATATATAACTAGAACTCTTATATATAAATTCATATGCTAAACAGGATTGCCAAATAAACTTAAAGTCAAATGCCCTTGATAATCTAATTGGTAGATAGGCTGAATTGCTGTGCTAAGAGTCTGAGTTCAGTTCTTTGGTGGGGAGGAATTCCAAAGACTTAGCAGCAGTGGCTGGTATGGGCATGGAAGGGAAAGTTGCTACAGAGGTACCAGGTATTTGCCTTGGCTGCTTGAAGCTAACTATCTCTGTATCCCCACGGCAGAGTGAACCAAATCCCTGCCCTTTGGGAACTTGGACTATTTTCTGACGTTAATAGAGACAGAATTCCCTCTAGAAACCTTCTTACTCTAGAAATAGAAGAGGACTTCTCCTTGTGACAGTTGAGCCTGTGGATTCTCAGATTTCTCATTGACTGCAGACGGGGATCACATAAGCTCCATGCCCTCAGAGCAGCTCCTTTCTCTGGAGACACATCTTAAGGCCTGATGTTTGAGTTGATGGTTCATTATGAAGTTAATCTACAGGAAATGGTTGCATTTGCCCAGCGTGACAACCCTATCCCCTCCCTGATTGCCCTCACTAAGTCAGCCCAGGTCCCGGGACAGTCGAAACTAATGCAAACATCTGGGATGTTCCATACCAAAATGTTCTATATCAGACAGTTCTGTTTGCATGTTTTATATAAGATAGTTGGGGCAGGAATTCCTTCAAAGAGGCTTTTAGATGTGAAGTAAAGGCTCTTTCAGAAAAGAAGCTTTTAAAATAAAGGCAAGTGCCCTCCACCAGAAATCCGCACCACAGGTTTTCCTGTCCTCACATACGCGCACACACACCCCACCCAGGTGATTGTAGTAGTCCTGGAACATGCCCACTAGTCCTGAAGGCCACTGTCCTCACTCCTTTGTCTGCCTGGTGCGCTTAAGTGTTCTGCACATTCCCCTCCCCTCTGCAACATGTTAATTTGGGAGATTATTTTTAATGCTCTGGCAAAGTCTCCGGTGAATAGAAAGTTTCGATTTAGCAAATTCAGAGAGCAATTTTTACCTGGTAATAAAACTTTTAATTTTTTGTGTGTTTTTTCCCCACTTCTAGGGGCACAACAATTTATTTTATTATTCAAATGGGCTCACTTCCTGCTGTTTTCATGACTTTTAATAAATATGTAAATTTTAAAATTAATTTACAGCACACTTTGGGGAGGCATGATTTTTGAAATGACGAGAATGTGATGGATTGTAAAATTATCTTCCTTGAAATCATCAGTCATGGTGAACCCAAATGCATCAGCCTCTTGTAATTTTACAGCTTTTTCTTCATCTTATCTTCTATTAGGGACTCCCTTAAAATTGATTATAAGACAGTATATTTCATGGAGCATAATTCATTCAAAGATTAATTAGATTCTCAGTTCATATCCCATCGTCCGGATGGGATGGAAGAGAACACTTCTTCAGGCGTTCACAGTTTCCAGAGAGCAGCGCTGATTGCTAAGCGACCTGCGCCAATCACTACTCACGCTCTGACCGCGTAGAGAGGTGGCATCCTGTGCTGCCTGCCCTGTTCAACAGGCTCCCAGTAAAGAATCTTCATTGGATCGGAGGGAGAGACCCATTCAAACATTCTTATATGGGCTGCTTATTTATTCTTTTTTACCTTGCTTAAAATGGAAATTCTGCAACGTTTGTCGAGTAGGGAGAGAGAATGGCTGCAGGGTTTGAACTGGTTCATTCTAGTTCCACCCCTGCCAAGAACTTAAACTGCAGATTCTGATTCAGTAAAATGGGTAGAAACACAAACTATCAGCTGCAAGTCAGCGGAAATCATCCTGCTTGGGGGTGGGGGTGGAGGGCGTGTGTCTGTTGCAGGTGTCGAATTAAGCAAGTCTATTGTTTTCTTAGACATTTTCCAGTGTGGAACAGTCAGATTATAGCACTCAGAGAGTTTCGAGATTATAAATACTCCTTCAGCAGAACACAGCAGGTATATTTCAGGCTAGTAGTTTGACACTCATTTAAAGGAAAGTTCGAGGAATTATTGATGCACACCAGTGAGTGGGAGGGATTGCTCCTAGGGTCTCGTTTGTACAGTGACAGGTTGATTCCAAACCAGATGTCCACGGATGCCGACAACTTGTCTCTGGAGCATGTGTGTCCTAGTCTCATTAGATGCCTTTAAAAAAAAGGTGCCACGGAGGCAAAAAATGACTGATGTCAGAGTTAATGCCAAATTTTTAACAAAACTCAAGTGACTCTCCTCCCCGATCATTGGAACTTTGCAAGCTTCCAAGATTTCCACCCAACATAAAACAACAGTTTTAAGATGCCTTTTAAAGGCCCCAAGGATGCATTCAAGGCTATGGAGACTATTTTAGGGGATACTAAGCGGTGATCTTGATAGGTGTTCTTGAAGCAAATATGACAGCCGTACAAGCTTATTAGGAAGAAAGTTTAATAAAATTGTAAACTGTTTGGGTGTGGAAAAAGCCAGCAAAGATACCCAACATCATCCCAACATCCCAGACCTGTGCTCCTGCCCTTGCTCCTTTAGACAGCCCAGGAGACTGTCCTTCGGGAATTTCATTAGGAATCCTTCCCTGAGCACCTTGCAGCCCTGTGCTGGCCCTTTCAGACTTCTTTCTCATGACATGGTGTACATGGGAGAGTGCAAGATTTGTAGGGAACACCGTCTACAGAAGTGCCTAGACCTCGACAGAGGACATGCCAAGAAGCCCTTCGCTCCACATTATGCTGATTTGTTTAATGAAGGCTTCTGTTTTGTTTTGCAATCCATTTTGCCATGCCATTGTACAGTGCAGAGAAAGCATGTGCATTAGATTCTGCTCTGTGAAACACCAGCCCACATCCATTCTGTGCAGTGCGAGTCTGGCTTTGCACAGAGAGAAGGAAGAGATTGATCTCTATCCACTCTGGCTCCTATAGCTGATGCCAGTTCTTAGTTGTGAAAAATGGCTACCTATTGCCTTGATCTATCTCTGTCACTTGACATTTCTACTCTGTGGGACACAGCCCAGGCCAGAGATATCACGTCGTAACCTGAATACTGTACCTCGTCCTCAAGTCAGGCCACAGACCCCAGTAAGGTTCCCATTCCATAACAGAACAAATGAAACCCCCTCCTGTTGAGTCCATTCTAACTCCTGGCCACCCCATGTGAGTCAGAATAAACTTGACAATGGAACTTTTTCGATGGCAAGCTTTAGAGAAATAGATCTCCAGGCCTTTTTTCCACTCCACATTCCACACTAGGTGCTCTTGACTTCAAATCATAACCTCCCCCATGAGACAAAGTGGAATCCCCTTCAAGGATTTTCATCAGATGCATTCTTGCTGCGAGAGTCTGGTAGCACCGTGTGTTAGGTACCATTGGGCTGCTCGCCTCTATGTCAGTGGTTTGAAACCCACAGCCACGTATGTCTTTCTAGTGCAGTGGTTCTCAACCGTCCTCAGGCCATGACCCTTTCAGACAGTTCCTCATGCTGTGCCGACCCCCAACCATAACATTATTTTCGTTGCTACTTCATCATTGTAATTTTGCCACTGTTATTATGAATCATCATGTAAATATCTGATATGCAGGCTGTATTTTCATTGTTACAAATCAAACAATTAAAGCACAGTGATTAATCATAAAACAATATGTAATTATATATTGTGAAATATTTCTAATTACAAATAAATGAAATTTTGTCTGGAAGCCTGGTGTAGCATGGGTAATGGTCTTCATGCCTGGATGTGTGTGCATGTGGACGGGCCCACCTGGAGACGACTAGAGGAGTGATGTCTTGGTTCCTAAGACCATCACAAATAGGTGTTTTCTGATGGTCTTAGGCGACACCTGTGAAAGGGTCGTTTGACCCCTAATGGAGTCAAGACCCATAGGTTGAGAACTGCTGTGTGCCTATGAATTAGAAACTAGGTGCAGGATGTGTGAGTTTACCCACTATTCTCAATGCTCAGAGAATGCCATTATCATTTTTGTTTTGTTCTCTGAGTGGAGGAAGAGGTTAGGAACCCTCACTGGGAATTTGGAGTCTTCTTTAAATGTACTGGCCCTAGGATGTGTTGCATGTAGAAACACTGTCCTTTTGACTACAGGCCTCCAGTAGTCCCCTGCTGAAAGCGCATTAAATTGTGATAGGCTGTCATTTGGAAAAAATATTAACTCTATAATTACCAAAAGGATTTGTCCCACCCACACATTTATTTTTTATTAATTATTTAAAAAGAAGTGAGCCATTGGGAGATGTCACAGACAAATTCCTGATCACTGTTTTCCTGAGGAATCAGAAGAACTGGGGCCCCATTTCTGCAAGACAGTAATCCACTGTGCCCCTGAGTCCAAGACCTTCAGACAGAGAACCAGTGCTCTGCATGGTCTCCCAGGGTTGAAACTCCCCTGCAGTGGGGCTATGCCACCTGTGTGATCTTGAGTCACGCACTTGGGCTCCCTCTATGCAACAATCAGCTCCCAAATGTCATGGAGCATAGATTCACCCTCGCATCAAGATGGTGCCAGGAGTTGAGGGCAGTTTTGTTTCTAATAATATCTACCTTCTTCAGAGAAGTGTGTGGAGCCCTGATTGCTTAGTGCTTATTCCTTGCCCAGCTAATAAAAGGCCAGCAGTTCCAAACCACTAGCTGCTCCACCAGAAAAAGATGAGGTTTTCCACTCACATAAAGAGTTATGGTCTCGGAACCTCACCGAGGCAGTCCTCCCATGTCCTATAGGGTCAGAATCAACTTGGTGTCAATGAGTTTGGTAGAGAAGTAGCAAAACAAACAAACAAAATACACTGCCCTGGAGTTGACATGGACTCATAGCAACCCTGTCAGGTGCCCCTGGGAGTTTCCCAGACTCTTATTCGTTATGGAAGTAGAAAATCTCATGTTTCTCCCAAAGCAATACCAAGTGCCACATGAACACTTGTATGCAGTAGCTGCCCCTCTGAATAAGAAGCCCTGGTGACTTGGGTGGTGGACTGCTAACTGGAAGCCACTCTGAGCAAACAGAATGAGGCTTTCTGCTCTTGTGAAGATTTACAGCCTTGGAAACCGGATGTCTCCCTTCTAATACCTACTTCTGTGCTGTCAGGGACGCATTCTCTTCCTCCAGCCTAGAAGCAGGCCACTGTCCACCAGCTGGGGGGAAAGAGTGGTGTTTCAATAGGATAAGGAGTCTGAAAGGGCCAAGAAAGGAAAGCACTTGCTCCTATTTATACAGGTAAAGTTGGTATTCAACTCTCCATTGAGCGCGAGAGCTGGGGAAGGATGGACTGACTGAGAAGCTGATTCCATTGTCCTGGGTCACCCTAATGTGCAGGAGTCGTGGAGACATCTCCAGGTTAGCTGCTCTCTTTTGCCTGTAGTGCCAACTAGCCCTACAGTCAGGCAGTTAGCAGTTCAAACCCTCAGGGGCGGGAGGAGGCAGTCTACCGCCATCACAGTGCAGAGACTCCAAAGTCCTATGGAGCAGTTCGACCTTGGGCAGTGAGTTCTATCTGTTGCCCTAGGGCAGCGGTTCTCAACCTGTGGGTCTCGACCCTTTCGGGGTCTCAGGAACCTTTCACTGGGATTGCCTAAGACCATTGGTAGATACGTTCACCTATAAGTATTCATGCTATACTAAGCTACCAGACAAAATTTCATTTATTAATTAGAAATATTTCACAATATATAATTAATATTGTTTTGTGATTAATCACTATACTTTAATTCTGTTCAATTTGGAACAATGAAAATACAGCCTGCATATCAGATATTTACATGATATGATGATTCATAACAGTAGCAAAATTACAATGATGAAGTAGCAATGAAAGAAATTTTGTGGGCTGAGCCCCGGTGGCGTAGTGGTTGTGCACAGGACTGCAGCCCACTGGGACGGAGGTTCAATTCCAGCAGTGGGAGTTGGGCCCCCTACTCCCACCGCCGGAGAGCAGTGATCCCCCCCCCCCCCAAAAAAAGGAAAGAAATTTTGGTGGGGGGGGGTCGCCACAGCCTGGGGAACTATCTGGAAGGGTCTCATGCAGCCTGAGGATGGTTGAGAAGCACTGCTCCCTGGGAAATGGGAGAGACGCAGGGGCTTCTTTCAGCACCGAGTTTAGCTCCTGGCCCTGGTGAGTCAGACCCAGGGTCTCTAGATTGGTTGGTGGCGGTGACAATGACCAGAGCTCTCTTCATAGATTGTCTTGAGTCAGGAGGTTTTAAAAACCACTCTGCCTGCCACCAGAGAAATATCTGCTTCACCATTACTAGGAGAAGGGTTTCATGTCTTCCTGAGGGGACTTCCAAGGACTTCCAGTGGGCAAGGGCCCACCGGTCACACAAATACAGGCAGGGCACTCTTTCAACCAGCCAGGCTGGTACCCATCCTGGAATAAATGTTCACAAATATCTTTCCCCTGTGCAGTCTTTTCCTGGAGGCAAGGGAAAGAGGCCTTCTCATTATTTATCTGGAGCATTTGATAGGCCTCCTATGAGAAGGTCATTGTCTGCTACAGCAAAATAATCATGGGCTCTCTGGACAAGCTGGCAAGAGAAAAATGATTCATTATTTCAAGAATTACTTTGCCTTCAGCCCCAAATGGATGAAGGCGTCTAACAATATGTAAGCGAGAGCAAGGCTTAACTTACTGTATGGAAGGCTACACTTTAAAGAGAAAAGAAGTTCAAACATTCCATTTTTAGCTCCACTGTAATATAGCAAAGGTCAAGGCGGTCTGCCTGCTCCCTCTGTGGTCTTCTGGATACCCGTATGCTTCAGCATGCTTTGCAAAGGAAACTAACCGCCCTCCTTCCTCTCTCATCTAGTTGGGCTAATGAGTTGAAGGATTTCTTTAGGTTCCATTCAACCCACCCCCCAGCCCTGCTCCCTTAGGGACGTTAGAATCATCCACCTACAACAGTGCTTTTGCATGTCACACTGAAGCCACCTTCTTCGCAGCCGTGGATTTTAATGGGAGTGAAGCTGGCATGGGGGATACTCCCTAACCAAGCCACACCCAAATCAGTTGTGTTCCCGTCAGCTCCAACTCCAAACAGCCCGTGAGTGTCACAGTAGAACTGCACTCCACAAGGTTTGCAATGGCTGATTCGGGGCGAGGAGATCACCAGACATTTCTTCCAAGCCCCCTCTGAGTAGCTGCAAACCCCCAACCTTCTGGGTAACAGCCACACAGATTACCCCTCAGGGTCTACTGAAGAATGGAAGTTTGCCTTATAACACAAACACTGTGTCCCATGATGGCTTTGGAGGTACCTATTGTCTTGTGTTATTCTGCAATAAAGTTTGCTTAGCAAAAGTGCAAGCCAGATGCCCAGAATGAGGCAGCTTGATTGATAAGACATTGAATTTGAAAGGGAAAACAGGAGAGGCTGGGCGATCAATATGACCTTGACTGCTCATGAGACCAATGACTTATGGAAATAGTGAAAGAGCCCCGTGAACTCTTTCACCTGACAGAAATATTTTAAATAATATTTTTAGAAAATCAAAAGCAAACATCCCTGGGACCTTCCTTACAGATTACATCTGAAATGTGAGACCCTGAGTTCCACAATTAACTATTGATTTTGTTGATCCATATTTAATTCTCATAGCAATCGAGTCGTGTTTACACAGTGGTACAGGGCAGGCATCCTTCACTCGGAGTGGGGGCACCTTTTACTTTTACATTAATTTAGAGATTAAATTGTTCTGTGCATGTGAGGCAAAAACAAAGCTGATTTTTATTCTAGTGGATGGCTGACTTAGACCTCATCAAGCAGCCGTGAGCCAGCCCAGGCAGTTTTTCAGAGAACACCCTTTATAATACAATAGTCCACCTGCCAGATGAATCTGTTTCTAGTGGAGAGAGAAGAAAATCCCTGCATACTACCAGTTTCGTTTTTTTAGTTTTGTACTAAAAGAAATACCATTTATTTGAACTCCCTAAAGTTGTTTCTGGATTGAATAAGCCTTGCTATGTTTGTGGGTTGGTTGCTTAATAACCCCATAGTTTCCTGAAGAACACCTCCATGAGATGTTTCCACTCTCACATGTAACTGCCGGAACACAGCAACTAGTTTTCTCTTGTCTGAAGGAAACAGAGATCTGGATTAGGGAAAAATTCCCAGAAACTACCCCCCCCCCCCAGGAGTGACAATATTTAGTGGCTGCAAAAAGTATAGGACAGAGCAAGTGTATGTACCATCTCCCATGGGACTGCTGTTCTTTCCAGTAAAATGTCACCCCCTGAAGAACTTAATACATAGGTCGTAGCTTCTAGATGTCCAGAAAGTGTTGGCAACAGTTTCCTTACCCAGCTGCTGGCCCAGTCACACTGTAGGGAGGCTCAGAGCAAAGCTGTGCCCCAGGTTGGGGACATGAGCCTAGGGTCCAGAGAATTGACTGCATAGCTGGAGGACTGGTTGTTTGTTTTCTATGTTTAAGGTGACAAACTGATTGCCCTCACTCTCATCAGTTGCGTGATAATGGCACTGAGATGAAGGCATTTAGAAGTTCCCAGCTCAAAATGTAGCTAATACTACTGTGCTAAAAGAAGAAAAGTCTATCACCACAGGTAAACATGTTCCATGTCATTAATGGCTAAAAATTATTATCATGAATCAGACTTGTTTCCTCAATTCCAGTTAGGCATAAAATAGTGCAGGTGGTAGCCTGTGTGGTCAAAGACTTATGAACAATAACCCATAACCAGAGGGGGAATTGTACTGAAGCTTAAATTCCAGAAGACTATGGTTGACAGTGAAAACCCAAAACCCATTTGTCAAGTCCCCACATAGCTGTAGCCTCCATTAAATATTTTGGATCACAACCCTAAACCAAACCAAACTCATCGCCATCGAGCTGACGCAGACTCATAGTCACCCTTTAGGACAAGGTAGAACTGCCTCTGAGGTTCCAAGACTGTGACTCTATATGAGTAGAAGGCCCCATCTTGCTCCCACACAGCAGCAGGTAGCTTTGAACTGCTGACCTTGCAGTCCAATGCGTCACCACTGTGCCACCAGGGCTCTTGTTATGAACAAAGATATAGATAACCTTACCGTTAGCGAGAGTGCAGGGCATTGGAGAGTGGATTACCTCTACTCCTCTAGCCAGTCCAGGGAGGAGCAGGCTCTCAGGGATTTGCCTCTTAGGGTGTGCCCTACATGGAGACCACCATGGTCACTGTCATCTAGTCAATGCTGACTCATAGGGACCCGACTGCCCCTGCGGGTGTCTGAGACTGTTACCGTTTAAGGAGTAGTAAGTCCATCTTTCTCCCAAGATGGCTGGTGGTTTCCAACTGCTAACCTGTGGATTTCAGTCCAACTCAGAACGACACTGTCACCAGAGCTCTAGGAAACAGGACAGGGCGTTGCACAGTCCTGACTCTTACCCTGACTCTGCCTTGCTCAGAAGGCCTGGCACCAATCTTGAACCTCTTTCATCCAACATAATATATGTGTTCCAAACATAGCCTTTTCCTGTGTCTGTAGTCCCACCTGTAATTGTGATGTATAGATTTGTGACAGTTACCTTTGTACCATGCCTGATTTAACTAGGATCCAACTGTGAATTCTCAGGTGCCATTTTTAAAAAATCTTTTTATTTGGGGCTCATACAGCAACTCTTATCACAATCAATGTATACATCTATTGTATGCAAACCACATTTGTACATTTTTTGCCATCATCATTCTCAAAGCATCCACCTTCTACTTAGGCCCTTGATATCAGCACCTCATATTTCCCCTTCTCCCCCCCCCTGAACCCTTGATAATTTATAAGTTATCATTATTTTGTCATATCATAAACTGTCCAATGTGTCCCTTCACCAATTTATCAACAGATAAATTGTCCATATCCCAGGGAGGAGGTTACATGTAGATCCCTGCAGTTGGTTCCCCCTTTCTACTACACCTTCCCTCCACCCTCGTGGTATCATCACTCACCACGAGGGATCATCTGTCCTGAATTCCTCGTGTTTCTGGCTCCTGTCCGTACCAGTGTATCACCCGGTCTAACCAGATTTATAAAGTAGAATTGGGATCATGATAGTAGGGGTGAGGAAGCATTTAAGAACTAGAGGAAAGTTGCATACTTCATTGTTGCTATACTGTACCCTGACTGGCTCATCTCCTCCCACGATCCTTCTGTAAGGGGATGTTACTTCACCTACAGATGGGCTTTGGGTCCCCAATCTGTACCCCCCTCATTTACAATGATATAATTTTTAGTTCTTTGATGACTAATACCTGACCCCTTCGACATCCTGTGGTCACACAGGCTAGTGTGCTTCTTCTATGTGGGCTTTGTTGCTTCTGAACAAGATGGCCATTTGTTTGTTTTAAAGCCTTTAAGAGCCCAGATGCTATATCTTTTGATACCTGGGTACCACTTTTAATAGCTTTCTTCACCACTTTTGCTTATACACACATTTGTCTTCAGTGATCGTGTTGGTGAGCATCATGGAATGCCAATTTAATAGAACAAAGTGTTCTTGCATTGAGGAAGTACTTGGGTGGAGGTCCAATGCCCATCTGCTGTCCTAATACTAACCTTATAAGTGTATGCACATAGACCTATTTCCTCATCAGATGCCATTTTGATGTTGTATACTAAGGCTACCCTCATCTGGATGATGTAATTTATCCCTTTCAACAGATTCTCCTTAAAGTAAAAATGGGGCAGGTGATTGCTTTTGGTCAAATTAACCAATATCCATGAAATCAGATGCATTATTAAAGTTGATCAAACTCGATCTGAAATTAGATTTATGAATCCTTCTATCTTGAAAACCCAAAAGACATAAATTCCAAATGAGTGTTTCAAGTGATGGCACTAACCTTAATGTCTGCAGAATTCACAGATGTGCCCTTTGCATTTCCATGTAACAGTTTCACCTCCACTTAGAGTTGCCTGCTTTTCCTCTTCCCAAATACCTTCCTCTGCCACAAGCAGGGCTGGGGATTTCTTTGTGTTTCTTTGTTCTCTTCTTCCCCTTGGAGTCCTGGACCAAACTTCTCACGTTTCCCTTATGGAGAGACACACACTGATAAAACGACCTCTCTTTCCCTCTGTCTTTTCGATTTAGTCTTTACATGCCATTAGTGGTCATTATCTATCTCTAACATGCATTTCCTTTTCCACAGTTCTGTTATTCTTTAGCAACCTGGAACTTCTACTCACTTCTCTTTGATTGCTTTTTTCTCAAAAAGCTCTTTGATTTGGGGGTCTTTTGTGTTTGTTTGTTTTTTAACCTCTGAGTTCAGGGGGTCCCAGCTGAGGTCACTATAATTCTCAGATCATGATAAAAGAGAGCAATGCAGTTAATAATATAGCCATCGAAGCACATCTTCACCTTATAAAGCCAGTTTGCCCTCAAGATACTAACAGATCTCCATGAGACAGTGCCCCCAAGTGCTAGATCACATCTCTGGGTCAGGGGTTGCACAGAGAAAGTAGTTCTCTATTACCAATGCGTCACATTAATTTTTCAGAAGGGCAAGTGAAGAGTAATGTGTCAAGTTGAGGTAATAGAGGGAATGAACCCCTGGAGAAAGTGAGCCTCCACGTTGGAATTTGACCAGGTTAACAAGGTTAATACCACAACTCCTGAGAAAAGTGCCGAGAGGCCTCTTGTGTTCACCAAAGGTCACAATCTCTTTTTATGTCTCATCCGCAAGTCACTGGCAGGAATGCTGTCCAAGATGGCATTATAGAGGAGATTAACTGGCATCTCTTCAGCAGCACCCCCCCGGAGGCCGACCTGTTCCCAGCAAATATCACTGACTTTGAGTAGTGCTCACACCTTCCCCTCAGAGGCCCTAGATATAAAAACAAAACACCTTTTCCTATTTCCTCCAACAGTTTTGTTTAGCACATAACCTCCTTCTTCCTATTGTTCAAGATCTGTTCACCAGGAAAGGGCATGGAACATGTGTGCCACACCTGTGTTTAGTCCAGAGCCCTGTATTACACAGTCTGTCTGGTCTATTTACCTTACCTTCAGCCAAGTGGAAGCCCTTTGGTCTGTCTCTCTCCTACACCCGCAGTATTTTCTTCCCAGCTCAGCCCTCTACAGGAAACCTAAAATTTCCCACAAGGTTTGTTTCTGTACATCTGTGAAGATTTAGTTACAAGCCTGCACCTTTCAGAGTGAGAGATGGATGTAGGGGAGTAGAGGTGGTCTTCTCCCCTCTTTCCAGTATTTCTGTCCATGTTGCAGAGCGCTCCCTAAGACATCACTGACTCTCTTAACTGCCGGAGGTTGGGGGAGTGACTTATTTAACTTACAGGTTTAAAGGCGAACACTGAGTATGTGGATACCTACCTCTTGCTCTATGGGGGCAGGCCGGTGATCTGAAACGCACTTTGTCCTCTCTTTCCTTTTATGGGGTGCTGCTTTGCCCACCTACCTCCCACCCCCCACCCCCACCCCCAGCCCAGACCTGCCAGTAACTGAGTGGTAAACCTTTGCCTTTAGCGGGACCAGTGTTAATAAATGTTGTTGCATATAGAAGTCACATTCTCCAATATAAACTATCTCTATATTAAAACTCATATTTCAGTTCATGCTGAACTAAGAGGGGAAAGAGGGATGTTCGGGTCATTTATTATGCCACTTCAAATTCCAATCATAGATGCACAGAAGACACCCAATTAAGAATTTTTTTAAAGTCACAGAGCTGTAGAGAGTTGTAAAAAATATATATTTTTAAGAAACTAAGGCTCAGAGAGGTTATATAACTAATTATAATTAGCACAATGCCAGAAATTGAACACAAATATGTAAATACCTGGTCTTGTGTATAGCAATTAAGATCCCAAGGTCTGTAGTCAGCTGTCTTCACGTAAATTCTGATTCCTGAAGTTATCAGCCATGGTGATATGAACTAATATTTAGACCTCTGTTATTCCACTTGTATAAATAGGATGACAGCCATGCTAGCATGTCTGATAGAGCTGTCCCAGAAGAAAGTTGGTTTATAAGTGGACTCATGCCGTGCACTCAACCCAGTGCTTGGCACCTAGCAAAATATTTCACACATGTAGACCATATTTGTCTACCACTTCTTGAACAAATTGGCATAAATTTGTGTGACCACAGAGAAAGGAGAAATTGTGTTGATTAAATATATTATTGATATTAATTTATAGCAAGCTCTATAGCCCTCCCTATAACAGCCAGGGTCCAGGTAAGGAATGATGCTGGGATGGAATTGCACAAGTATATATGTGTCTGATCTGGACATTTGATAGTAGGTAGGGTAACCAATGAAGATATAACCAATGAAGGAATAGCTTTCATCTTAGAGCATCAATTCATTGTGTTCTTTCAGGAATTAACTAATAATTTATCACTGTGGGACTAGCGTTTCTGTCTATGCATGTGTAATGCATAGTTTCTCTTTGAGAAACTGACATCATCCCAAACTGGTTTTATCCCTTCAATTTGTAGCTTCACATAGGAGGGGACTTCAAAGAAAATGGAATTTAAAAAGTTAAAGAAACATTCCTACAACCTTTTGTAAGAACTCCCTGACAGTCTTTCCCTTGTCCTTATAACAGTGATCCATAGAGTCTTCTATTTTCATCTTCCTAGTGTTTTGGGTATTTTTCTAAGCCAAATCGCTATGAATATTGCTGACTCTGGGGTGAAGGGGAAGTAGTTATTTGTGTTAGAAATCAGGAAACCAAGTTTCCAGGTATCATTTCACAAGTAGTACTTATTTGAATGTGTGTGAACCATGTAACTGGTTCTCTAAGCACATTTCACATGAAGGACAGCCAACTCTGAAACTACTCATCTTCCAAGCTGATAGAGGAACAAATAAAGTGAGATTGTTGATGGGAAAGCTCTTTCGACGTAAAAGACTATGGGTAACCCAGTTGTAAAACCATTGGGTAGTGCAAAAAGTCAAGCACTGTGCTGAAGTTCACACCTAGATGTGCATTCAGAGAAAGGTCTGGAACCCTGTCCCCTGAATACCCTGCTTGAACAGTGATACTCTTGACAACCTGGACACCCCGCTCCCACACTGGTGCTCTGAAGAGTGAACACCCTCACAGTGGGACTGTGAGGCACAGGAGGGTTACTTGACAAGGAGCCTCTCCTGGTGTACTTGAGCCAATACTTACCTGAAGGTGAGTGGGGGACCATAAAGTCCCTTGGGGTAGACAGGACTCGTATAGTGTTCTGTATAGTGGTTCTATTCCTGACAGTCTTACAGTGCTGGAGCTAGACTGGACTTTTTCCTCCTGTCAAAGGTAACAGTCTGTGCAAAACCCAGGGGCAGTTCTACCCTATCCCAGAGGGTCACTAATACTTGGCATTGACTGGATGGCAGTGAGTTTGGTCTTGGTTTTTAGTGATCCAAAAATAGATTACAGAGTGTTCTGTAAATGCAACAGAGATGTGTTAAGTGGACACTTCCCTCAAGTGCCCTTCCTCTTTCCTTATTAGATCTCTTCTCTCTATTTATCCTTCAACACCATTTCAAGAGCTCCTGTGATCATCCCTGTGATCAAGACCACGCTGATTTCTCAGAGGATGATAGCTCAAAGTAGATTGGTTTAAATGACTGATTGATTGATTGATTAAAATTAAATAGGTAAAGCATAATTCTCTGGAGATTTCTGGAAAATATGCCACTATCTACTTCTGGCTTGAATGATCACTAACAATGCTCTGGTTCTTCTAAAGACATGAAAATGTTTTCAGACTATGCAGAAGTTCTGTATTTTAAACTCGATAGTGTACTCTTGCCTGCTCTGTGGTGCCTTACATTTAGTCCCAAGTGAAACAAAAAAACTCCACCAAAAAGTGAGCTGCCCAACTGTTGCCACCTGCAGGCGACAAATGTTACCTTGATGCTATCATCATTCTGACGAAGTGCAACGCCCAGAGGGAATGCAACTGACATGATTCTTTCTGAAATTGGCTATCATTGTTATTATTTGGCAATTCTTATTTGCAATTATCCCTTTAAAGATACTATTTGTTAATATTTGTAATATTTCCCTGGATACGTCAAGAGTTTGGATTCTTGCCTATAGGGTGCCTTAGTCCAATTCCTAGCTCCACCCCACGGTCTTGAATAAATTACAGAACTTTCTCAAGCCTCAATCCCCCAGAAAATCAGGCACTATACCCTATAGCACTGATGTGTGAGGATCAAAACTGATAATCTACGTAAAGGGCTCAGCAGAGTACTTGCTCAGAATAGGCATTCTACTCAATTCAATGGGGATTGTCTTGACCACCACTAGTTTGTCCAAAATCTTGAGATACAGCAGCTAACCAACTCATGTGGACTATTTTGTGCCACATAATAAAAGTGCATTAATGTTTGACCTCAGTCCCCCTCATACATTTTTTAACAGTTTTATTGGCGTATAATTCACATATCCTACAATTCAATAATCCCTCCTTATATGTTATAGTGAAATATGACCTCACTTTAAGAAAAGGAAGGAAGGAAGGGAGAGAATGAGGGAGGGAGGGAGGGAGGGAGGGAGGAAGGAAGGAAGGAAGGAAGGAAGGAAGGAAGGAAGGAAGGAAAGCAGGCGTGAGATATGTCAAGATCACATAGAGGCTGGTTCGGGACACATGGAAATAGCCCTTTTAGAGCTCCCATACTTAGCCTGCAGGAGGACTGGAGAAACTGCCTCCAGTTGAGACTCCTTTGATATGGGAGGAAGAAACCTCACCAACTAACTGCTATTCGGTTGGTGCCCGTTTGTAGTGAAGTTGTAGGACGAGGTCGAGCTACCTGATGAGTTTCCAAGACTATAACTCTTTAAAGCCAGCTTTATTCCACAGAGCATTTGGTGGTTTTGAACTGATGACCTTGTAGTTTAACAGCCCAATTCATAACTGTGCCACCAGGTCTTCTCTGATGCCCAAGGAAGTATAATATATTTGGGGTTTTTTGTTTTGTTTTTATTTGTTTTTTGGGCATCACTGTCCTCTGGTGGTGGGAGTAGGAGGCCCAGCCTTTGCTCCTGTGGAGCCACTGCTGGAATTGAACCTCCATCCCAGTGAGCCACAGTCCTGCACACAACCACTATGCCACCGAGGCTCAGCCCTGGAAGTATAATATATTTATCACCAAGTATCCATTGGGTGTTTGCAGCCCCTATTTACCAACATCCAATATGCCCTAATTTTAAAACAATTGAACCAAATCATAAAAAAAAAAATCCAAACCCTTCTGTCAAGTAGATGCTGACTTACAGTGACACCCTTATGGGTTTCCAAGACTGTAACTGTGAACAGCCCTTTCTCCGAATGGTGGTTTAGAACCATGGAACCCAGTAACCACTGCACCACCAAGTATCCATGAACCAAACCCTACTGTCAACTAATTCTTTATCAAAATCACCCTCACTTGCTGCAGGTGCAGCTATGAAGTCATTGAAAAGCTTTCAATGCCTTTCTTGCACTAAATCCAGAGAAGAAAAGAAAAAATTGAAAAAAACCAAACCTGCTGCCTTAGAATCAATATCAACTGCTGGAGAGCCTAAAGTAAAGCATTGGCTGGTGGGGAGTGAGTGACAATATAAAAGAATAAAACATGATTCTTGCTTAAATCCAGAAATCAAGCAGATATTTGAATTTTATCTACATGGTGATTTTTGTTTTGTTGTGATTTAATCTGAGGAGCCAATTAAAAATCCAGGCATTTTAAGTAGAAGCAAATACTGATCTAGATTTATGATCTCACCTTAAAAAGCATATAGTCTGGGGCCACATTGCTGTGCAGCTGCCTTAAGCTGGCTCTAATTCCATCTTGCTGCTTTGCGCATGCTCGTGAGCTCATCCTAGTCCACACTCCCTCCCTGCTTTGCCTTCCATCAGCAATGCTCAATGCCACTGTTGCACTCCGGTTCATAAAGCCAAGCATTATTTCTGCACTTGCTTCTAGAACAAAACTGATAATGAGAGGAATGCTTGAAAAGTCACATGTTTCTGTTTTGTTTGGGTTTATGGGCCATTCCTTCATTTCTGCCACCTTCTGGAAGAAACAAACCTACAAGCATAAGACGTTTAGAAAACCTGTTCTATTTGTGTCCTACAGTGTATATTTAACTATGGTTCTGAAAGAAATGTGTCATCACATTTTCCACATGCAGCACCTGGATACCACTCACATGTGGATACCAACGAAAGGGCAAAACTGAGTGTGATAGGTAGGTTTCTTTTGCCAATCAGGCCAATAGGAACATGTGGGGTTAAACAGGTTGCAGTTTGATTGGGGGCTCGAAGAGGGAAATAGCTCTGAAGACCTCCACCCACCCGGGTCTTGCTGTCTGGTGATTGGGGTGTGCTGGAGTCTGCTATTGCTTTAGCTAGTTCTCTACCTCAACCTGTGAACTACACTTCCTGTGGGCTTGGTGAACCCATGAATCATGTCACTAGAGCTTGAGGCTGATGGGTCCTGTCACCTTGCATGCTTGCTTTCCATTTACCATACGGGCCTGCTTCACTAAGCTCCCAAGCTTCTGAGTGTTGATGACCCATCCTGCTGCTTGCTGCCTGTGGGCACACTCTGTTTGCCTTGCTGGATGGAGGACTCCACTGTCTGCTTCCTTAGCCTTGGACTGGCAGCCTATGTGAGTTGAATGACTTTCAGTATATCAACTGTTTCATGGAGGTGAGATGAACTGAACCTTCTGTACTTCTGTATGGATTAGTTAGCTGCTATAGTCCTTCTCACTGTATAGACGTGTGTGTGTGTGTCTGTACATATTCATAAGTGTCCTGGTTTTGTTTCTCTACAAAACCTTGCCTAACACACTGAGATTCCAGTGTAGATACCCCTGCTGTCAAAACCAGAGCAGCTGGCCTAAAGGACACAATTTTGTCAGCGTGCATGTGTATCCTCAGCCCTGGAAACCACCTGTTGGCCTTGCGGTAGCTTTCCTGGGAAGTGTTTGTTGAATAGATCTGAGATTAGCAAAGACCAAAAATTGGCAAGGGAAGTGTTTCTGGTTCTGTAATGCAGAAAAGAGGAGAGGCCATTCAAGTGAGGGGCCCTTTATTTACCCACACATACACACTGCTGTAGAGCCAGTTTGAACTCCAAGTGTGGCGGAGACTGTAAATATTTTTTTAATGAATCATTTTTATGGGGGTCTCATACAACTCCCATCATGATCAATACATACGTCTATTGTATGCAGACCACATTTACACACCTGTTGCCATCATCACCCCTGAAAGAGACTGTGAATCTTAATGGAAGAAGACCACTTTCATCTTCTCCCAAGAAGAGGCTAGTAAGTTTGACTTTGGACATAGCAGCCCAATGCCTAAACCATAGTGCCACAAGGGTTTCTTTTTACTTATCCTCATTTGGGATAATGAAAGGCAAGCACTGGTGGAACAGGGCTACATTGCTTGGCTGCTAACCAGAAGGTCATCAATTTGAACCCACCCGCTGTTCCCTGGGAGGAAGATGCAGCAGTGCACCTCCGTAAAGAACTACTGTTTTGGAAACCCTTTAAGGCAGTTCTACTCTGCCCATAGAGTCTCTCTGAATTGTAGTCCAATTACAGCAGCAGTGCTTGGAGTTGGGGTAATAAAACCTCCGTTGGTTTTTGCAGTTAGTTGCCATTGATGGCTTCCCACTACCATGACCCGGTGTATGTAGTGTAGCACTCCAGAGGGCTTTCAAGGCAGGGACGTTTGGTAAGTGGATCACAACGTTTGTCTTCCTACTGCGTCTGGGGGTGGTTCGGTCGGCTTTTCTGTTGGCAGTTGAATGCTTAACACTTGTGCCACTCAGTGGAGTCACTCAGTGTCAAAACAACTCTAGAGGTGGGGGTAGAACTGCCTGCCCCCTGGGTTTCTGAGACTCCTCCCTCTGCTTTAGGTTACATCTTTCCCCTGCAGAGGAGCTTGTGATTTCAAACTCCTGACCTTCAGCTTAGCAGTTGGGGTTCCAGCCCAGGTGATGCTTAAGCACTTGTTACTCTGGATTTGCTTGTAATATTAGGCTTTATAAAGAAGGCTTGAAAATCACACAGTATAAAACACGGACTTCTTGCTAATGTTAGAGTAGCAAGCGCGTGTTCTGTTTCTCAACTGGCCTAGTTTCAGGGTAGCCATTTATGACTGGAAATGAGTTCAGGTAGTGTTGTTCTTAGAGGAATGGACGAGCGCAATCATCCCCAGTGCAGGGATGATGTTCACATATCCCCACAGAACTCCACCATCTCCCTTGGTGGAGAGAGGCCCAGCTTGTCTTGAGAGATGGAACCATCCACTCCCATCCCTCTTTTAGGTCTTTAGTAATGTTTAACATGTGAGAATCTGTAATCTGTGGCTTCATGTGCTCTCTCCTTTTTTCCTGATCAACATTCATTGTATCTTGGTACTGCCATCATAATGCATAGGTCAGCATATGGTAGAGTCTGGGCCAGTAGCAGTAGATGCTGTTTGGCAAATTATTCCAGTAGCAGCTTATTTGAGCAAAATGAACACACAAAAGGTACACCCTGTCCTTTATTAGATAAATGCATGGATCAAAGAGAAAAAACAAGGACATGGCAGGCAGCCAGGCAGGAAATGAATGTCCTGTTTCTGTCATCCCTGGACAACTTGTGCAAGTGACTTTGAGCCTTGCTTACCTCGTCCTTAAAATGGGACTGAGTAACTTGCAGTCTGTGAAGAGGGGTCTAGATAAAATGTTACACGTCTTTTACATAGACTCCAAAATCCACTGCTATCCCATTGGAACTCTTAGTCGAGGGGTTTCAGGACTGTGCATCTTCATGAAAGCAGACAGCGCCATATTTCTCTGAAGGAGTGACTGCTAGACTTGAGCTCCTGACCTGGTGGTTAGTAAGTCAAGGTCTAGCCTACAGTGCCACCAGGCTTTCAGCTTTCCCATTGTGGGTGCTCAATAAATGGTAGCTAGTGTTTTGCTTTCTAAACTCCTCCAGCTACTTTATACTACCGTATATTCTTGTGTAGAAGCCAAGTTTTTCAGCACATTTTTAATGCAGTTTTGGTAAAATTAGGTGTCTTGGCTGATATTCAAGTCAGCTTACTCAAGTACATGTGGTATATGACAAGTTGGATTTTGACAGAAAAAGAATGTGAGCCATGTCTTAGTGAGGTTAACATCATGATGCATCTCATTCAGAAGACCTGAAGGTGCTGTGGGTTAAGCATTGTCCTGTTAACCAGGTAGTCAGCTATTTGAACCTGTTCTCATTGTGTTTTGCATCTGTGTTCTCTCTCCTCTTCCCAGATCTAACCTTGGGAGCAAGTTGAACAAATGAAGATACTCATATGTACAAGTTTTACCTACAATAATTCTTGAGTAGGGCTGTAGTATGTGAGACATGTCTACAGTGTATCAACAACTCTAGGCTTGTTTGGTTTTTCAAGGATCTCCTAGAGGGACCCCGCCCCAAACTAACTGTAGTCAAGTCGATTCCAACTTGCAGCTACCCTCCAGAGTGGCAGACTGTCCACAGCAGTTCCAAGACAGCCAGTCTGGATAGGAGCAGACTCCAGAGTGACCATGCTCCGACAGCATTGGCATGCACTTAGATCGCATGGCAATTTAAAAGATTTTGCCCATGTTTCCATAGAATTCTAACCGCTGGCTGGAAGTCAAACCCTATCTGTATTTAGAAATTGTACAAGAAACACTGATTAAAGAGGAGCCTGAAACTTCGATTAAGAAAAATAAGGCATTTCACCTGAACAAATTTCAAATGGATCCGTTTAAAATGAAATTAAGTGGCACTTAACTGTTTTGCAAATTGGGACCTATTTATCTCAGTAAAATGATTAAAGTCTTGATTTATCCCTAAAATTGGCTCTATTATTACATGTAATTATACTAGAAGGCAGTTAAAGACTTGTAGGTTCTCTCTATCCCTTTAAACTGCACTTTATACAGACAATAATTGAATATTGGATAAGATAACTTGATTTTCCAAAGAAATATGTTCCTAATATTTTCCTCTTTTTATTGCAGAAATTGAAACAAGTTGAAGAAATAAAAGAAGATCCTGAGAACAGATTATCTAAATTTTCCCTGGAGTCATTCAATACATTTAACAGCAATACCACAATTTTATTAGAAAAAGAGAAGAACTCTCTGAACAAGTCTGAAGAAAAAAAAGAAACGAAGAGGCATCTTTGTGTAGCTCAGACAGGCCTGAGATAGACAATATGGAATCTGAGTGATTCTTTATACTCCATAGTGTCTCTTCTTGTGCAAGTCAAGGTTCAAGTGATAACAAAACGCCTTCCTTCTCCACCACCTGCAACCTAGTGAGCTGCGAAGAGAGCCCTGGAGAAGTGTAAGGGGAAGGACAACAATGAACTATTTCAACACCAGAGCCTACATTGTCACATTCACAACCAGCAGCCATGGAACTTACTTCTCTGATGCAGTGATACAAATGGACTACGCTTTGTTGTGTTTCCTGAGAAATAAAAGGAAATGCACGACACAGAAGTCTTAATTTTGCACTTTTCTTTGAATACTTGTACAGAAGCTGTAAATTTCTTTGGAAAGGAAGTATATTTGTAGCAATTTTTTAAATGACAGCAATAAATTGATTCAGTGCTATGCTCTTGAAATGATGTACTAAGTTTTAGAAGTTAATAATATATTTTTTAAATTTTCCAACTGAAGTTCTCATTAAGTCCATTGTTTGTGGGTACATTCTGTAAACCCGCATCGGGCCTGCTGAAAAGGGATAGGGATCATTGTCATTTCCATCTCATAATCTACATTTGACACAAATTCCAACTCTCCTGCAATTTCAGAATTCCGGCCAGAGATTCAGGCTCTAACAATAAGTGTAATTGTGCTTCTCCTGAAACCGATGAAAGGAGGGCGGGCATCGATTGGGGAGACTGTGTGTCAGAAGTGGTCTATTTCCAATTGCAGCGTTCCTTCCAAGCATGCCCTTACATCTTCTCCTACTTTATGCTTCTCTATGATTTCTTAAACATTGTTGATTTTTATCTTCCTGATCATTTTACTGAAATCTGAGAAATCTGGAATGTAGATTCCTACTTGCAATCCACACTTAAAAATATGAATGGTCGGTGCGAGAAGAGATTACTTTTAGTATCCTTTTTTTCTATAAAGATTGTTTACATGTAAGGATATATTCTATTTCAAAGGTTATGTGTATTTTTTCGAGATGTTGGACTATTTATAATTGCTTTTGTACAGGAGCTTGTAAATTAGAATAGAAATATTTTTAGTATCTATCTCATGCCTTTGGCACGTGCTTGTTTCCTTACAGAGAATCGTATGAGCACGATCAGTGTTCCTTGGTTAATTTGTACAACTTGTTGTATTTGAATTGTTATCTTAAAAATTATGTAAAGTTCAGTGTCCTTCAGACAACAAAATCCTTTGTTTCATTTCCAAATAAAAATTCTATCACAATTGTACGCTCTGAAAGCCGCATAGAACGCGTTCAAAGACCTTTGAGCCCTTCAGTTATTTGAATAGTGACTCACATATGCACTGGCAATGAGTTCCTTGAGGATAAATAAATGGGCCTCTGCACCGGCGACGGTAATTCGGCCAATTGTAAGATCAGACTGAGTAGACAAGCGAGTTATGGTCAGAGCACCTCAGTCTCCCGCGGGGTTAACCAACTAGGAAAGAAAGAAGGGGGAGGAGGCGCCTGAGGCAGATGGGGAATGATCTCAGTAAAGAAATGGCAAGGAAGTCATTGAATCCCATTTCCAGACCTGCTCTGCTAACTGGGTGGGAAAATAAGTAATCAGCACCCTGGCCTGAGAAAGCTCCCCCCAGGAGGGGGTCGGAGACGGAGGTGCAGAGAGGCAAAGTATTTGAAGGCGATTTCCGCAGCCATGGGCCCCCCACCCCCAAGGAATTTGAAGTGAAGGCTTCGGAACGTGCCGCGGTGGGGGCCAGGGAGGAAGGCGCAGGGCGGCGTGGGCCCGCGGGCTCTGGCACCACCTGCTGCAAGGCTGGGCGAGAAAGCGAACGTGACCGCGGAGTCCCTGGGAACCCGCAAGGTGGGTTACGGGCCCTGGATGGCGGGAGGAAGGAGCGTGGGGGAGGGCCTCAAAAGGCCACATCTGACAGCCCGCTAGCCCTGGACTGGGACTGCACCGTGCTGGAGAAGATGCGGGCATGGACACTAAGAACCCGCGACTTTGGGGACAAGATGGAGCTGGCCGGCGTTTTAGAACGAGGACGTGGAGGAGAGCGGTCTGGTTTTCTCTCCCTCGAGACTCGTCTGGTGGGGGCTGGTGGAGATAGTCCTGGGTGGCCCCCCTCCCTCCTAAACTAGGCGACCAGAATGGGTGTCAGCGCACCTTCCCGGGGTGCACACAGACCAGCGAGGTTGACCGGAGGAGAGCCTGCCTCTGGTGCACCCGGCAGGGCAGGGCTCCCCTCCACCCCACCCCACCCCATCCCGGACATCTGACAGTGCCCCAGGGGCTTCTCGGTGAAGGCAGAGCCGCCCCCCATCTCCTCCCAACACCGGGAGCCTGCAGGTGCACAACTTTGCCTGCGGTCCAGAATGCGTCTCCTCCCGCCCGCCTGCTGCCCCGTAGCCCGGCCTCGGCTGCCAGCTGCGCCGCGGTCGGGGCGAGAGGGCCGGGTCCCCGCCGGGGGTTACTAAGCAAACCCGAGGGTCGCAGAGGACCCAGAGGCGTGCCGTTCCCCTCGGCAGGCCAACCCCGCACGCGCTCCCTCGCCTCCACCTCACAGGTCCCCGTGGCAATTGCTACGCTTCCCTCGACTCTCTAAGATCCCGGCCTCCGGCGGGCGCCCCTTTCTCCAGGCTTGGGGGCTGGGAGGGGAAAGAAGCAGGAAGGGGGTGGGGACTTGGAGAGACAGACTTGCCCGCTCCACAACCCCTCCCGAACTAGGCAGCAGTCACGTGGTGCCTGGAGTGGGAGGTGGGAGAAGACGCGAGACTTTTAGGGGTGCTCTGGATCGCCAGTAGTTCCCTTCAGTCTCAGTCACCAACTCCGGAAGCGCCGCGCCCGGCGGCCCCGAAGCGCGAGCAGGCGGAGAGCGCCCCGCAGCCCGCAGCCCCAGAGCGGGCGATGCCGACGCCGCCGGTGGCACCTGCGGCTCCTCTCGGCGGCGACAGTCGCCTCGGCGGCACCAGCGCGACCCCCAGCAGCCTCGGCAGCCACAGCCATTGCGGTTCGGGCAGCCGCCGCCGCCGCCGCCGCCGCCTCTGATGCGCCTTCCCGCCCCCGGCCCCGCGGCTTCGGGAGGATGTGGGTCCTCGGCATCGCGGCAACTTTTTGCGGATTGTTCTTCCCCGCAGGTGAGAGAGCAGAGCCGGCGGCCCAGACGCGCTCAGCCCCCGGCCCGCAGCCCTTCCGCCCCGGCCGCCCGCGCGCCTCGGACCCCGCGGCTGCCCCACAGGAGTTTGGCGGCGGCCGGGCCCGCAGGCGCCGGACAGCGGGAGTCTGCAAGTGCCGCGCGGCCGGAGAGCGGCCACTTGCCCGAGCCCGGGGCGGCCGCGCGGCTGCGCCTTGGGGCAGGGGCGCTGGGCGGGGCGCTGGAGGGTCGGAGCGGGGCTGGGCCTCCACGCAGGACGGGGACCTGTCCCCACCCTGGACCCCGTCAAGTTCCCCGGCGCGGCTGGCTGCTCGTGGGAGTGGCGCCGCCGACAGGTGAGCGGCGCCTTAAGCTCAGCAGCCTGCGGCGGCGGCCCCCCGGGCCGGGCTGCGGCGCTCCAAGCGCGACCGACGCGGAGCTGGAAAGGAGCGCGCCGGGTTTGGGGGGGGGGGGGGGCAGGGAGGTTCGCCGTCCGCTGGGGCCAAAGCGGGGTCTGTTAGACGGAAGCCCGGAGCAAAGCGTCGGGCGGACGGGGGACGAGGGACGCACGGCTCGCAGTCTCTGTCGGGAGCGGGGCGGGGGTGTGCGGGGAGTCCAAGTGGAGACAGAACCACCAGCCGCGAACCGTAGCCCGGAATGGCGGTTAGGGGGTCGGACGCGCGGCGCGGGCCTGGGCGGCCTCCGCCGAGTCGCGGGCTAGGAGCGCGGAAGCTCGCCCGAGGACCTGGGGCGCGGGAGCATCGTGCGTCCGCTGCCGCCGCCGCTCGGGTTCCGGAGTGCAGCCTCGCAGCCACTGCGCGAGAACGCTAGCTTGGATTTTCAAAATAACACCAGAGAGGGCGGCTGCTAACGCAATGGTGGATGGGACTAAAATAGTAATTAAGCAATTTATAACTAATCAGTTTGATAAGCCCTCTGGTGTCGGCTGACTGACGCACTTCTCGGAAGCGACTTCGTTCGTGAGAGTTGCTTCCCCTCCTTTTGAACTTCCTTGGGAAAGGGAGGGTGGGTGGGTGGGTGGTGGACGAGCTCTTTGTTGGTGGGGCTGGAGTCCCCGGGCGGAGGCGGAATTCCACTCTCTCCGGCTGGGTGCGAGCTGCCTGCACAGCCCCCTGCCGGCCTTAGGAGGACCCAGGCCCTGGCAGGCGACGTTGGCGGTCCCAGGCATCCTAGAGGCTGGGGCGGCCGCGCGGCTCCTGGTTTCCGGGGCGGGCTCTGTGGGGGCCTGTCTGAGCCCTCCTGTGTCTGTCCTGCAGGCTTTGCGCTACAAATCCAGTGTTACCAGTGTGAAGAATTCCAGCTGAACAATGACTGCTCATCTCCCGAGTTCATTGTGAATTGCACGGTGAACGTGCAAGACATGTGTCAAAAAGAAGTGATGGAGCAAAGTACCGGTAAGATCCCCGCAGCAATCCGTCTGCACTCTCTGGAAGGCAGTGGGTGGTGGGAGGGAGAGGGTCATTAAATTACAGCAAAGGGACTGGCTTTGATTTAATGCACATGCACTGGTTATCACAGATTTACAGTGCTGGGAAAATGGAGAGTTCCAAGTTACTTTAATCTCATTAGAGTTAATTACCAGGGCTTCTCCCCAAGGGTCTTGGGAGGGGAAGTGCATTTAAATGAGACGCTTTTCTCTCTTTAGTTATTCTTTTCTCCTCCGGATGCTAAAAACTGATCAGAGGGCTAGAAAGTACATGGAGAACCCGCTCTGGGATGTGCACCTAGGCAGTTGTGGATGAGCAGTGCCGGCCTGAAAGATTGAGCTAGTTGGAGTTCCCAAAGAGCAGAACTTGAAAAATGTGTTGTCTCACAGAGGCACACCATATGTCTTTGAACAACACAACAGGATCTTTGAATTTAGAACGAGTGCATCAAGTTCTAGGCCCAAATTGATGACCTCTTTTAAAATAATTCCATTCCCAGCCCCCACAACCCAGCGAGGAGGCTGCTTGGCTGACTGATAGAAGGGCAGGAAGCGGTTGGTCATAGCAGGCCAGGTAAACCTTAAGGAGATGACTCTCTCCAACATCAGCCTTACGAGAAATCACACACCTTCACATGCCGTGCAGTTGGGGTATTTGGGGAATTGGTGAGCAATAGCTTCAATTCCAAGGTCAAATGCATACATGGACTTGTTTCCATTCTCAGGAGTCTGTGGTGAATGTACCAAAGCTCTGCTCCTTATCCACAGGATAAGGTGCAGACAAAGTCCAGTAAACTGCTCCTTCCCCAAATCCACTGTCCAGTTACTGTCCAGTTAAGTGAAGGAAGTGCTGGTGGGGCAATATTTGCTTCTCAGAGAAGGGCCCAGAAATACCTTGTTGATGACCATTGGCCTATCTGAGGGGTTGCTGGCAGTGCCTCCCAGTGAAACTGTGTGCCTGTGTGCAGTTTAAATGTTGTTACTTTTACCGACCTAGTTGCAAATTCTGTTTGCTGAAATTGGCCTCTGGAAAGTCTGACAAAATTTTTGTCCTGAATCACTTGTTCCAAGAAAAGCAGCTCAAATTCTTCGGTCAGATAGGATTCAAGGTGTGCAAACAGAACAAAGCAAAACAACAACACAAAGTTTGGGAATGGTTTTTTAGCAAAGATTGAGATGGGATGATTTTCTCTAGTTGGTTCTTTTCTACTTATCTTTCATAGCTGAGCAAAACTGGTCTGTCATTATACCAAAGGGACTGCTGGGGAGTTTAGTCCAAATCACTCTGAACACTAGATTGCTACTTCCAAACACTTTTGCTTTCTTTTGGGCAGTAGTTTAGAGCCAGGTTACCTTGAGAACTGTTTCACTATCCTCTACGACAGTGGCTCTCATCCTTCCAAATGCCTCAACCCTTTAATACAGTTCCTCAGATTGTGGTGACTCCCCAACCATAAATTATTTTCATTGCTACTTCATCACTGTCATTTTGCTACTATTGTGAATCGGGCAACCTCTGTGAAAGGGTCCTTCAGCCCCCAAAGGGGTCACAACCCACAGGTTGAGAACCACTGCTCTAGAACATTGTCTGCCTGTTACCCCTTTTTTCTGCACTGGGATATAGTTGAACCAAGGAGAGAAAAGGATGTTGAAGCATGCACCACATTCCAAAAAAGATATCCTTTTTCTGAAACACATTTCTTCCTCTCTGAGGGTTTCTTTCAGATGACCATCTCACACCCCATTTTCAAAGTGCTGCTGTGCACCTTGCTTTTCTTCCCCCTCCGCACAGTAAGAAACGCAGGGCAGGCACTACAACTTCCCATCTCAGCCCCAAGGAAGGTCTTCAAAGAGACATAGAAGCACTTCCCTGAGGCTAGTCCGTCCTTATTAGCCCCTTGCCATGGGCCAAAAGGTGAAAAGAGCCAGAATTATAAGGACTTGCGCCTGATGACCACCTATGCTGTTGTTTGAGCACTAGAACCTCAACATGAAGGACCCTCGGGCTTTGTCTGTGGCCTGAGAAGCCGAGTATTCCCAGCCAAAGCTAAGTGCACAAGCTTCTAAGCACTGGCAAGTCTAGCCAGGCCACCCACTTTTGTCTTCTGGTAATTGCTGAAGACTACTTCTTTGAATGACAGTCACCCTATTGGAGCAGAAACTCCAAACTCCTGACAGTCAAATGACCACAGTCTACTAATATGACAAGGAAATTTGCCATCGAGTCGAATCTCACTCCTAGGATTTCTGAGACTGTAAATCTCCAGGGGAATAGACTGCTTCTTCCCTCTCCCATGGAGCAGCTGGTGACTCTCCACCACTGAACTTCCAAGCAGCCCAAAGCTTGCCCAGCTGCACCCTCAGAGCTCCTGAATAGTCACATTAAGAAGACAAAAACATGAGCTAACTTTTATTGTATGGGCTTGTGCTCAGGCCCTGCCGCAAGCATCATGTGTGCTAAATCTTTGGAAATCTGATGGTCTTCCTTCCAGGGACAAGTGTGTCACTGGGCCAAGCCCCTGACAGCATTTGAAATTTACCACAGGATCTTCTCCACTCAGGAGAAAGTAGTGCCTCCTGAAAGATATCCTTTAGCATCGAAGTCAGAATTGCCTTAAAGATTCACAACATATGTTACTCTGAGCATCATTGAATTATGTTGTAGCATTACAAAGACCCTGTGAGTCTAGCTAAGGCCATGTGGAATTTCCTTGGAAGTCCACTCAGTAGATCTCTGGAGTGCTTGGTTCTTCTGTGAGGCCACTCCAGGGGATTTGGGGGCACCTTAAGTTCATAGTTATCCTGGTTCTCAGAATTGATCTGGCCCGGTCTTTTTGTACAAGAATCTTGTTGTGACTTGGCGATCCTGTAGGACAGAGCAAAGCTGCTCCCTCTTTCCCAAGGCCACCATTGTTAGGGAAGCAGACAGCCACACCTTTCTCTCAGAGCAGTTGCTGGAGATGAACCATCAACCTTTCCACCAGCTATTAAACACTTGACTATTGCGCCACCCGACTTCCTTTTTTGTGTGTGCCAGAAAAGGAAAATTTAGAGCCCTGGTGGCATGGCATCTGACACCTCGGGCAAGGTCAGCAAGTCAAACCCACCAGCCTCTCTGCTGGAGGAGGAGGAGGCTGTTTGCTCAGGTAAAGCTTCACAACCTGGGAACCCGAGTGGGCATTTCTCCTCTGTTCCCAGATGGTCCTCAGGAGTCAGAATCAGCTCCGTGCCCGTAGCCTGGGCCTTTTGGTTAGAGGAAGGAAGACCCAGAAAAGTTAAGGGTGGACCCGGTTCAAGTCCACCTGTGAGCTATTACTCAGAGGCTTGGAAGGCCTGCTCCCTGCCAGCAACTTTGCCGCAGCATGAGCCCCTGAAAGATGACTGAGGAGAGTTGGAAGGACTGACACAGATTTTTAGAATTCACCAATTTGCTGGGACAGCCTGCCTGGACTGGTTAAGTGGATGGACAGGCAGGCAGCAATGTGGATGTCAATCAAATGTGAAAACCAAGGCAGACTTTTGCAGATGGAGTGCTTTGTGGCCTGGTGTTTTTCTGTAGGTTCCGAAAAACCAGAATTTTAAACAAAAGACAGAATTTTAATGAACCAGGCAGCTCTGACATTAAGTAGTAATGAAAGGTGTTCTCATTTCAAAAGAAGATAAAATACCAGTGGTCCAGTATGCCCAGACCATCTGAATGCCCTTCTTGGATTAAGTCTGCAAGCTCAGCTCTTATAAATTTGGACACAGCAGGTACATTTTAATCTTTGAGTCTGAACTACATTTAAAATGAACCTGTGCACACGGTGGCATTGCTATTAGGTGCTGCAGTTATTTTTGATGTTCTTTCCTCCTCTGGTCATTTCTGGGGCAAAAAGGCACTGACCATAAGAGTGGGAAGGGTTGAATCAGTTTCTTTCATTGTCTTTACTAATTGATATTTAAATTTTCGCCTAAAGAATGGCTTTTCTCACAGGACTTTGTACTTAATGGGTTAGCTGCTGCTTACTGGCCCTCTTAATAATGACATTTCTTTTGCCTTATCAACGCCAGCCACAACGTATCTCAAATATTGATTTTTTTCTTTCCAAATAGAACCCCCACCCCAAGTATGAATTTTTAAAACAGAGTATAAAGAATGTGAATTTGCATTTGTTTGACAGTGCAATCTTGTAATTAGAGATTTTCCTCTTGACTAGATACAGTGAAAGGGGCATAATTTAATTTTTATAGACTAGCCAATTTCTGCCCATAGTAAAATATAGCTCTGTCAGTGAGCAAAATGTTACAGGTTCTCCTAAACCTTATTTAAAAGTTAAATGCAGTATATTGAGAGAAAGTTCACGGTCTGAATCAGTAACCTAATCGATCTCTTCACCCATCCTTTGCAACATGCATTAATCTGTTTGTCTGTTTTGCAATATAAGAGTTACTGATTTACTTGCCATGTTGCATCCACATTATGGCCGAATAAGTAATGGCTATTTCCTTTTGGATTAGTTAGTGCTCATTATATGGGTTCGGGAGAGTTCCTTGCCTTGCATAGGTTCATTTCACATCTTCCTTTTTTTTTTTTCTTCTCATGAGTGAAATAAGCAATAGCTAGCAAGGACTTAATTTCCCTAAAATAACCAGTCACTCCCCTCATAGTAAAAAGAAATGTAAGGTGACCCACAATCTCTGCTTTGTGAAATTGACACCTTCATTTCACCAAGGTTTAAAATCCAGGTGCCAGTCCCAGGACAAGGCACTCCTTCTGCCCTTCTGATGGCAGCCCTTTATTCCCGGGCACCTGGTGCTGTGGCCTCCACCTTCCCCCATCTTTATTGCAGTATCTCTTCTCTTTATGTTTCTAATAGGTGGCCTTCAGGGTTAGCAGTCATGACACCTATTATGAGGGGAACACAATTTAACCCATAAGGGTCTCTTTATACTCATGGAGCACGAGAGGGGCTGGCCCGCCTGGTAAATGTTGGATCGCTAACTGCAAATGTTACTCTTCAACCTGACCAGGTGCTCCTTGGAAGAAAGAGGAAGCCATCACTCCCCCAAGGAGTCACTGCTTCAGTAGCCTCTTTTAGAGTTGCTGTGAGTAGGAATGGACACAGTGGACGGTCAGGCTGGGGGGGGGGGGCAGAGGCTTTATTCACTGTGCATATGAACATGCCTGTGTACACCCGCAGGCATACATGCGCTGACGTCTATGACAGTCCAAACTTGAGACTGCATTTCTTGTCTGGATCTGGAACCTTTTCTGCCTGCAGCAGCTTCCACTTTACCCCATTCTCAGGGCTAGGTTTTTTGCTTTGCTTTCAATCATTTTATTGGGGGCTCATACAACTCTTATCACAATAAATACATCCATCCATTGTATGCAGACCACTTTTTTACATTTGTTGCCATCATCATTCTCAAAATATCCTCCTTCTTCTTAGGCCTTTGCTGTCAGCTCCTCATATTTCCCCTTCCTTCCTACTGCCCTCCCTTATGAACCCTTGATAATTTACAAATTTTGTTATATTGTACACTGTCACTTCATTCACTTCCCAAGTGTCCGTACCCCAGGGAGGAGGTTATATATAGATCTCTGCAATCAGTTCCCTCTTTCTATCCCACCCTAGGGCTAGTTTTGCTATGGTCACTGGGTATTGTTCCCCAGGTTCTGACTTTTCGCCGCTCTGTGCAGCAGAATGAAGCACTGCCCAGTCCTGCGCCATCAGTGCTACGTGGCTGCAGCCATTGAGTCAATCTCTCTTCTCAGGAGTCCTCTTCCTTTCTGACCTTCCATGCAGCAAGAAGTACCCTTCCAGGGACCGGGCCTTCCTGATAACATGTTCAGAGTACAAAAAATGAGATCCCAAAGTCCTCTCTGAGGACCATTCTGGCTCTACTTCTTCAAAGACAGATGTGTTTGTTGTTCTGGCAGTCCATGGTATAGTCAATATTTTTCACCAGCACCACAGTTCAAAGGCATTTTGTTGTTGTTGTTCCTTACTCATTGATTATTTCAGAGAAAAAAATCAATGAGTTTTCTTCATTGGAAGATTTCCACCTTGCACACTCTGTTAGTCTGCGTAGAATAGAGAAACAAATCCAGGGAGACTCATGTGTAAGAGAGAACTTTATCTCAAAGAATAATTATAATAATTAAGGAAACATCCCAACCCGGTCCAGATCAAGTCCATATGTCTGATATTCCCCCATATAGCTAATAGTAGTCTATAAATTCTTCTTCAGACTCACACAACAAATGCAATGGTGCCAAATGCAAGGAGATCACAGGCCAGTGGGTGAAAAGTCTTGTGGATCTGGTGGTGCTAGAAGTATCTCAATGCTGCTGTGACTCTCCGTGTGGCTTCTCCAGCTCCAGGGCTCTGGCTCCATTGCTGTTGCCCCAGTTCCGCTTACACTATGACAATATGACGGTTTTGTTACCCTCAAGGGACATTTTCAAATGCTGTTTCTTTCAGAGTTCTGAGAGGCCTGGGAACAAAAACAAATCTAAGAAACATCATCAAGGCTGTAAGGTGGATGGCATAAGACTCAAAACTCATCGCCATTGAGGCCATTCCAACTTGCATGGCTCCGAGAGGACACACTTGAGCAGTACCCTCGGATCTCTGCGGCTCTCAGTCTTCAGTGGAGTAGAAAGCCATCTCTGCCTTCCTCCAATGGCTTTGAACTTTGTGCGAAGATTTTCAACAAATTTTTCACGGACAACCCTTGCTACCCTAGAAGAATGAATAGTGTATTACAATAACAGGAAGAACAAATTCTGTGGTACAGATTCTTTGTCTCACCAAGATAGTTTTCAGTTTTGTAGAACATCTCCCTAATCGCATGATTACCTGGTATTGTTGGAGAAACTTCATTAAGATTACCGCTTTAGAAATCCAAAATACAGTCCCCATAACCCTGTGAGCTGACCTCTCTCACGTCGAGTTAACTGGCCCAGTAGATGCCCCTGACGCCGTTGTTTTGAGTGGACAGTTGTCTGGAAGGCACCTTAATGAGAGGAAGTGAAGTGTCTCACAGAGAACTTGTCCACAGCCATCTACTGCTTCCCAAAACATTCTTAAAATGAATTTTGTTTGGAATAAACCCCTGCTTCTACCAGCATGTCAAGAAACTTTTTGACTTAATCTTGTGTACAGATGGATAAAAGGAAGCTTCAAAAATTACAGAAAAGCTTCACCTTTTTATTCTACTTTCCACTGTATTTGAAGTTCTGTCCTACCCCACAAACCCAAACTTACTGCCATTGAGTGGATCTGAGTCATCGTTTCCTTGTTGGATAGGACGGACCTGGCCCTGGGGGTTACACATTGGGCTGTGATCTGCTTGGTCAGCAGTTCTAAACCACCTGGAGCTCTTGGAAAAAGGCAGAGCTTTCTACTCCCAAACCCACTGGTGTTTCCGTGAGTTCGCATTGCCTTGGTGGCAGTGAGGATGGTTTAGGTTGAGCTCTTTATGAGAATAGATAGTCCTGTCTTTCTTTGCAGAAACAGCTGCAGTTTTGAACTATTGACCTTGCATAGCCCAATGCATAGCCCCAATGTCACCAGAGCTTAAAAAATGTATCGAAAACTTCCATCATCTTTTAATTTCATTTACCATTTTAAATCTCCCTAATTCCAAAGCTATGTTTAATTCTTGTAAGAAAAAATAAGAGTTGTTTGGTCCTGCTCCTTAGCTGCTGTACAATTCACAAACTATCATCTTACCTGCTAATCATCATTGTTCACACTTCCAGCGGCCTCCTGCTCCCTCTCTGGCATCACATATCCTGTCCTCACTTCCTCACCCTCAATCTCTGTTTCAATCACTAAGATGGGCAACCATATGTGCCCCAAGAATACAGTGGAAAACAACAGATCTTAACTTCAGTATAGGAAACTAACAGATTTTAAAACTAAAAAAAAAGGGCTGAGCCCCGGTGGCAGTGGCGTAGTGGTTGCGCGCGGGACTGCGGCCCACTGGGACGGAGGTTCAATTCCAGCAGTGGGGCTGGGCCTCCTACTCCCACCACTGGAGAGCAGTGATGCCAAAAAAAAAAAAAAAAGAGAGACTCCGATTTCAGAAGAGACATCCTTAGATATTAGCAGTAGCCTTGCTTAAAGCTAGGCCTTTGCCTAGCCAGGAACCTTTAATACAGTTTCTCATGTTGTGGTAATTTTCGTTGCTAATTCATAATTGTAGTTTTGCTACTGTGGAAGGGTCATTTGGCACTAAAAGAATGTCTTTCTTGTCGGGACGAGACCCTTTGGCAGTTCGCTCATTCCTGTTCTGGAGAAGCATCCATCACTTATGTGGCAGGCGGACCTGGCTTCTTAGCAAATGTTTGGAGGATTTGGACAAGCCAATGTCTTTAGTCTCTTGGATGCTTTAATAAGTGGAGCATTTGTTTATACTAACTTCCCTGCTAAACAGGCAGCCAATACTGACTTCCCTTCTCCAGAGATGAAACGTTTGAAGATTGATCAGTTTCTCCCATAACAGGAATTCCTCCCACTCGAATTCATGAAAGCATTTATCATTGATGGTTTTCCTAATGAGTTTAAACAGAGAGGCTTCAAAGCTGAATGGTTTTTTTTCTCTCAAGTGAAAATGAAACGAGGTATGAAAACAAAATACACCTTTGCTTTTGAACTTTGAAAAAGAAATCTGCTCTGATATTACTCCTGAAACACAAAGACTTGACCCGACAAACGAGCTTACTTGCTTACCTTCTTCCTCAGTTTGAAAACTCTTTTATTTTCCTTCTTTTGTTTTTCCATCTTTTCTAACCACTACACTCTTTCTCATTTTCATCTTTCCACATTTAAATAACAATTATTTGGGCTCTAATCCACATATCAATATGTGCTTCTTCTCCCAAGCAATCTCCAGGCCAAATCTATTGGGAGTGTCCATCAAATCTGTGACAAAAAGGCTATGAGTAAAATAATTTTTATCCAAGAGGGCTTCAAAAATTTATTGGAGAAATGGAATTGAAATATAATGGAAAATTCCCATGAACTTCTTCAAGCTCCCTCACGTATGGTCTTACTTTTTTAAAAAATGCGATACATGTCAAGTTTTGGTTACATTGTGATTCAGTAATTATGCTCACAGACCAGAGGTATAGGGTGTGTTCTCTTGTGAATAAATTGACCCCAACCTTCCAATTGCCTGCTTCCTCACAGAGTAAAGTACATGAGTCGAATTAAGCGCATTCGAGAAGGTGACACCCTAGAGATTACAGAGTAGATCGCTTCTTTTAAAGAATGCATTTGGATATAATAAGATGACTGTGATGGCACAGTCCTTGGTTTCAAGAGGTTCATGACTTTGTGAATCATGAGACAGATCCAGCTGCAAAAAGGAGAGCGTGTCAGAGTATTTTAAGGAAGTGCTGATACTCTGTTGAGCATATTTCATTTCTCTCTCGCCATGGACAATAGCTTTTTATGCTTTTGTTTTTCTTGCACTTGTTCAAGAGGGTGGTGGAGGAAGCAGAGATGGTTGACAGGTGGATGGTGCCAAGCTTGGCACTTAGCCTGCAGCAGTCTGTGCCTGCTGTCCCCTAGTGAATATGAAGGGGCAGAGTAATTTGCATGGCCTCCTCTGAGGCGTCTTCAAAGTGCATCTGCAGATGCAGGTGTATGCAGCATCATTGTACAGTGGCTTTTATGCATGGGTTCATTGCTTGTATGAATTCCAATTGGAGCCACTGGGGCTCCAGTAAGTTCATGGAAACTTTTCAGAAATGACAAGAGGCTAGGGTGACTAGTTTTCCACTCTGTGAAGGAAGCTAAATGGGAGTTCAGAGGGCACTCCGCTTCAAAGGGAGTGGGGGATGTCTTGGAGACGCAGGGCAGGACCACGCCTGGAGGAGGAGG